>JAHWFO010006271.1:784689-860592 GCA_023313115.1 Rhysida immarginata
CGATATAAATTTGTCGGTAAAATTTGTCGATATAAATTTGTCGGTAACCATATATATGTAATCCAATTTGTCAGTTGAATGCTATGATAATACATAATGAAATATGACAACTTGGTAAGCACATTAGATTGAGCCATTTAAGCAATATGTTAGTATTTACTTTTAATAAGTTTTATTTTCAACATCACCCGTTTCTCTTACCGAAATAATTATTCCATGATTACCAATCAAATTTCCAAGCAGAATCATTTCGTTCGTATATTTGAAAATTGAATGCAATTCTACCCATTTCAAAAATCAACAGCGAAAGACTATTCTAGCACTGCTTCATCGAGGGAGTATTGCGCCAAACATAGGGACAAACACAAACATCTATGCTCCCGGTGGGATTCAAACCCGCGACTCTCTAGTTCCGAAAGCGATAAGACCAGCGTTCTCGGCCACCGAGTCGATATGCTTAAACCGGAAACACCAGAATTCGGATATTTCCGAATACATGATGCAGAGGAGATAAATACGGAAATTTAAAAAAAAAAAATTTAAAAACCAAAATATAATGTCTTCTGCTTTAAAAAATATATATAAATGTAATGAACACAACGTACGTATTTGCGGTAAATACCAATTCCAAATTGATAAAATGTACGGTGATAATTAAGATTGACAAAATTATCACTTTTGATCATGATAATCCTTAATAATCCTATATTTGATGGACATAGACACCTGCGCTGACTGATGGTTTACTGAAGTCAACATAATACACCACAACGATTTTCCGCTAAAGCGTTGGGAATATTTTGGATTCGGGATATTTAACACTTGTCAGTGCGCATTAAAGCTACCAACGTGTATGCTTATTTACATTTTTTCAGAAAAAGTAATTGCCTATTTATTGCTATAATAATAAATTCTGAGAAAAAACGGTTTGTTGGGATTACCTTTTATTCCCGAATAAAACTTCATTAATGCAGGAAGACTGAAAACGCTTAACACAGAAATGTTTACTTATTTTTAGAAAATTAATAATTCCTAATCGTTTCACCTTTAGGAAGATATTCTCTCATAAGATAAAAAAATTGAAGGCGAGAAAAAAATTGTTTTAGAATTTAGATGAAGGTAACTTCAACACTAAGAAAATCCCCTGAGATTTTCCTGCTATTATGTTGTTTTGCGTTCGATCAATTGAGTCGTGAAAAGTTTCTAATGAGTTTCGCTTTTTTTCTATTGGATTCCCCAACATTCTAAGCTTCGCCCAAATGTTATTAAAATTATTTGGCTTTTTTGTGAGTTTAATAAAAAAAGTCTTCATCTCTTTTATGTTTTTTTTTCTTTTCCCTTTATCAAAACGAACAATCAGATTGCATTCTGGGCTACTTGCGGCATACAGAAATAATTTTCCCTAGGGGACTGTTTCTTTGAAGCTTTTTATTACATGATATAATTAGACAACGTTTACCTTGGAACAAGAGGGTAAAATAAAAATTGATTCTGGCAATAAATTTTTCAAAATAAGTTAAAAATGATCGATAATGAGTAAAATAAGTTATAAAACTGCAGTATTTACCTAATTATTATAACAGGATTTTAAAAAAACTTAATATGTTCTACATCAGCAAGATTAAGTTCAAAGTATATCGTGTGGGTGTCCCAAAAGTACGGTCCCATTGGAAGTTAATTTAATGTACTATAATTTTTGTTTAAAATTTATATTTTTTTCATTTTTCATTAGCGTTACTGTATTAATGAAAGAAAGAAGAATAAAAGTTGTGCTTTTGTACTAAAAAAATGGCACTGCTTTGCGCTTGTTTGCAGATACTTTTTAATGATCTCCTTTTAGACTTTTTAACGAACTGAAATCTATATTTCCGTCTGTCCGCACTTTTTTAAAAGTGCGGGATATATGACATATGAAATGAATGAATCTTTCATCGCTGACTGCTAATATCGCATCAAAATTTCTGTGGGACCAATAGTTCCCGAGATATCAGACACAAATAGAATTCTCGAAATATGCTATATTTGAAAATAGCAAGTTACATCAAAATGAAACCAACACACAAATACAAGATATATTTCTGGCAAAACTGTTTAATGTTTTTTAAAGTTTTGGAAACATGCTTTAAAGTCCTCTGTCTTAACTATTCCAAGTTCGGCTGTAACGTTCTTTTTGATATTCTCTATATTCACAAATCTGTGTCCTTTCACACTTGTTTTGACCTTCAGGAAGAGGAAGAAATCTGGGGAATAGGGAAGGTGATAAAGCTCCAAAATTCCATTACTGGCTAAGAACTCCTTGACAAGCACGGCTGTGTGCGGTCTGGCATTATCGTGCAGTAAGAACCAGCTCTCTTTCGCATGAAATTGTGGCCGTAATCGATGGATTCTCTGTTGAGTGTTTGTCAAAGCGGAACAAACTCCTTATGGATAATGCCAATGCTGTCAAAGAAAGCGATGAGCATTATTTTTGTTCTTGACTTTTCAAACCGGAATTTCTGTTTTCGCGGGTATGTTGGGAACCACCATTCCATGTTCTGTCGTTTTCTTTCGGGGACTAGGTTTCGTCCCCTGTCACAATTGAATCCAGAAAGTTCGGGTTGGCATCTGCTGCCGCGTTAAATTCCGTGCAAGCATCCTCTCTGTTTCCTTTTTTGCTCATCTGTTAAGAAATGTGGCACAAACTGAGCTCACAATTTTCCTTTAACCCAAATTTTCTGCCAATATAGGCAAATTGTTTCTCGGTTTATGTTTTAGAATTCTTCCATCATTTTCAGATTCATTCGCCGATCACTTAACAAGAGTTCTCTCACCTTCTCGATCGTTTCCTGTGTTCGAATATTTTCGGACGTCCCGTTTGTTCGTCGTCTTTCAGCTCTTCTCGGCCATCACGAAATCTAGCGAACCATTCAGAACACAGAAATCATACTGTTTGAAAATTAGACATTCAGAACACAGACATATACTTGCTTTATCAACTTGAAAATTTCCGTAGCGGTTTTTCCCATTTTAAAACAGAACTTAATGTTTGCCCTTTGTTCCTTGTTTAATATTGGAATGTCAACTAATGACTGCGTGCGGTTGAAGCACGAGGATATATAGGCGCGCGCAACTTTATTGTTGCAACTTGAACACGGCAAAAAGAATAGCTTATAGATGAGAACATGTATCGTCGTGGTCGCATATGCTTGAACATGTTCAAAATAGCGACAGTCTCGTTTATTAATTGTCAAACCCTGTTCGACCTACCAGATATCCATAATTAAAGGACCCTATTGCAAACCTTCCTACAGGTGAATCCAGTCTTCAGAAAAGTGTGAAATTTTGTGGAGGACATAATGAAGGGATGGTAAATTGTTTCAGCAAAAAAGATAAAAATATATAGCCACCAGAGGACGTTTTAATAATTAATTACACATTTAGCCACACGTATGCAATAGTTTAACAAGTTCAACATGTGTAAAACACAACAAATTACAACATAACATCTTCCACATGATGGCCATCATTTTCAGATACCATCTGAAATCGCAAGACGGCATGTTCCACAGCTGACCGAAGGTTCGCTTAGATTAGGCTAGGTTAGGTTAGATCAGGCGATATGTTGTGGCGAAATGTTGCGCACATAGCGTGAAATGCTGTCTTTAAGATCAGGTAAAGTTCTTGGATTGTTACAACTTACCAGATGTTTCAAATGTTCCCAAACCCAAAAGTCGCATGGAGTGAGGTCTGGGTTTTATACATAAATTTAGTGCTTTACTACAGGTAATCAACGTAAAACGCCCTCCGATGGCGAAATTCGTAACTACCTTTTTTTTTCGCTGAAACAAATCCCCATCCCTTCATTACGTCCTCCACAAAATTTCACATTTTTCTGATTGGTTTCGCCTGTAAGCAACTTTGCAATAGGGTCCTTTAATCATGGACACCCTGTATGTATGTGCATATGGTAGAAATTGAAACTCAATTTAGACTCTATATATATACACTTGAAAAATTTTTCAAAATTGGAACAATCGTTACGGAGATATAAACTTTTCGAGTTCGTTTTGATAATGATAGCTCGCTCATTCTCATCTAGTTTTCCTATGGAGTTAGACTTTTGGGCTTCCTGTAAAAAAAAAAAAAACAGTATATCGCAAAATAACATGCACGCAGGATTATTCAGTGTTTGACAGAAAACGCTGGTTATGTGCTTCAATTTATACCTACGAGGGGCGATTGATAAATAAGGTCTCCATGGCTGTAACTTTTTTATTTGTTAACCGATTTTCAAAATTCTTTTTGTATCTTATACTCACATTTGTCCCCAGACTCTATGTAATGCACTATTCACTATAGTTCCCATCCCTTTCCACGCATTGCGTCAACGCGTCAAAGTTGGGTGAACCCGTCGGAGAGGAATTCCGGAGTTGTTGTCGACACCAGGATTGAATGGTAGCGTTTACCTCGCCGTCAGAACCAACTCATGTCCCTTAAGGGGCTCTTTCTTCTTTGGGAAGTGGTGAAAGTCGCAATGTGCAAAGTCTTTCGTTTTTGAACTGCAATTTTTCATCTTTGAACTGTAGGCGCTGCAACGCCTCTGGTGTGTGGTGACTCGTGTGTTATCGTACTCCAAAAGAGGGTCCAAAGGTGCCATTCAATCCTGGTGTCGACAACAACTCCGGAATTCCTCTCCGACGGGTTCACCCAACTAGTCACGCGTTGGCGCAATGCGTGGAAAGGGATGGGGACTATGTCGAAAAGTGAATAGTGCATTACATAGAGGACAAATGTGAGTATAAGATACAAAAAGAATTTTGAATATCGGTTAACAAATAAAAAAGTTACAGCCATGGAGACCTTATTTATCAATCGCCCCTCGTACTTATCAGTAAAATCGAATTTTTCTGTTTGCACGCTATAGTTACGCCTTTTCGATAAAGAATGTGGATCATTTTTCCAACGGTTGAATACTCTGGATAAAGTCAATCGTAGTTCCAACTAAACCAACAATGAAAAACATAATAAATGGTTAGTAAATCTCACAGGTCAAAATATTTACAGTTGACCTTAAACCCGTAAATTTTAAAAATGAAAAATGGCATTCGGTGATCGACGAAAAAAAAAAAAATCTCTAAAGTCAGATTCATATTAAGCTGACACCATTGGGAGACTGAGAATGGCTTCCTATATTCTACGCATCTATCGCTATTCCAGCTTTCTAGCTTCCCTGCGAGCACATTTCTTACTGTCATTTCATGCAGATATTAAATAACATAGTTTATTACTTTAACATTATTAACTAAAATGTCCGATAGGAAATAAGTTTTAAAAGATAGAAGCTGGAATAGCGATAGATGCGTAGGAATACAGGAAGCCATTCTCAGGTGATGAGGTCGCTAACTCCCAACTGTGTCAGCTTAATTTGGATCTGACTTGAATTGAATCAGCTTAAATTGAATCGCTGTCGTCGGTTCACCCAGTTATGCTAAGGCAGTGATGTTAACGTCTAGAAATGGTATTAGATGAAAAACGAAGTGAAAAAAATGAAATTTAGAAAAGGAATCGTAGCATTTTGTAAGCCTAAGGTGCTTATTACAAGTCAACAGGAAAAAATGAAGTCCTGCCCCTTATTGACTATTGACCTGTTGCCAGGTTGCCAGCAACCACGAGCGAGGCTTTCGTGATCTGCCGCGGTTAGATCACGGAAGCCTCGCCACGAGACATAGCTATTAATGGATTAGTCGGCGCTTACGCACTGACTGCCACATAGTCGGTTGTCGCAGACTAGGAAGTTAAGAGCTACTCACTCGACAACCGCGAAATCGGACAACCATTGAGGTGGCTTGTTTCTTAAGATGAGTGGAACAACCAATCAGCAATGAGACCATCCCGCTCTTTTGTCGTTTTGTTCGTTGTCGTTATCCGCTTTGCTTCGTGTCAACTTCAAAAAAAGATGGATTTCGATACAAGAAGGTTTATCATAGAAATAGAAAATAAGCAAGCGATTTGAGTCGTGTCATCCACACATCGCTGACATTCTAAGGTAAACGAAAAATTTATTTTCATACTTTCTCAAATAATTGAAAAACGTTTTGAATATCCCTATGCTTCAACGTTCTTATAATAGGGGATGCACCGAATATTCCTTTTTCTTCTTTTTCTGTTTATTCTTCATGTAAAAAGCCATTTCCCTCTCGAAAGGCAGCCGACACAATGCTGACTTAATTCTGTTTGGTTGCCCAATTGGTCCTCCCGTCTTTCCTATTCTCTGACATGCGCGTAGCCAAGAAATGGGGGGGGGGGGGGCACTTGATTTTTGCTGAAAATAAAATGTACCTGGTGAAACTTCTGAGTATTGGTATCAGCTTTACAGATTAATCTTTTATTAATTTTTTTCATTTTCTGCTTTTATAATATGTTATACTTTTATATCAACAGTTACTTGTATCTGTGTGCAGCTGAAGTAAAGATTCTAAATGTAAAGTACGAACATTTGATCATGTTTATTGCAATGAAAATAACAAGAAGACTTTTTTTATTACGCACTGTCGCTAATTAGCATTTTTCAAATGAGAAAGCGCGAGATTATGTCCGCGCTCGTGATTGTTCGTAAAACGAGGTGAGGGGTGAACCTATAGTCACCGCCACGTAAGTTGAACGATCTTTTTGACGTGCGCAGTATTTCTTCTCATCAATATGCTTTGCCTGGATTTTATCCATGATACACTTGCTCTACTATAGTAAAGGCGGTGATATCGTTGATACGTGGAAAGCCTATTAAAAGTCATAATATAAAATAAATTGCCTTCAAGTCGACTATTCTGCGTCATATTTTAATTTATTAATTTCATTTATCTATTTAAAAGAAAAAACGAAAATAGAAACTAAATATAAATACGAAAACAATGTTTCGAAAACGAAAGCGAAAATTTCATGGGAAAACTAAGCGATTTACTTCCCGTTAACGTCTATTGGCTGGCGTTAGAAATGACGTCATCCTGTCGTTCAACTTAGGTGGCGATGACTATAAGCATGGCACGTAGGAATGAATTCATATAAATGCAGTATCGGTACCACAAATATCATTGAAGGATGTACAAGAGTCGTTCAATATTGACCTAGACTTCCGCGCATATAAAATCGAGAAATACCTCTAGCATATTGCAATTTTCAGGGAACGTTACGTAATCCTTTGTGATTATTCCGCGATAGGCATGGCGTGTTTGACGTATGCACAGCAGCTGCAGCAAACTTTGTAGTGAGCAGTGTCTCTGTAGTTGTGGGACAGCGATGTATATCAAATTTTTTGTGAAGGAGAGGGTTAAACCTGCTGAGATTTTGAGAAGCTGTCAACAGTATGGTCAAGAATGTGCGATTGTTGTAATCAGTTGGAGAAGGACGAAAGATAGTAAAAATGCAATGCATGGACTCGTTTGTCCGACTGAGTCATACCAATGGACATCGCACGCAGGAAATAAATCTAAAGTTTCACTTCTTCAATGTGGTCATTACTTCAAAAAAGAACACCAAAATATTCATTACTTTTGAGAGGAGATGGTATATAGTAAATTCTGACCTAATTAAGTTACCCGATGGGTAATTAAATGACCTCAGCATTAAAAGATTTCATTCATTATTAGTTGTCAATTAATTAACTATAACTCTAAAGCAAATTTTTAAAAATAATGTTTTTTTTAAATCTGGAAGAAAAATGGCAGTACAAAGAAGGAATCTAATGAAAAAATAAGAAGGGACAGTGATGTGGAACTGCCTATATATGAAAGAATTTAATGACCGTCAATGAAAGTAGAAGTTTAATAATTTACCCATTGATTCGTTTTAAGTGGGCAAGCAAAATCTTACGAATTAATAAGATTATTCGAAGAGCTATATGATTCGAAGATTATTTTGGTGAAATGTATATTATTATCATGAGAATGGTCTGGCATTTTTCTAAACACAAGGAACTGCCCAAATTTAATCTACTTTCGTGGTCAAAGAAATGCTTTGGAGTAAGTTGAACTCCCCATCTGAGCATTTTCTATATTTGTTTTCTCATTGGGATTATGATAGACAGTAACTTTGCCGCATGCTATTAGAAGCAGCGATGTCACCAGCTTATACTTCTGGAAGCATAATGCTTTTAAATTAAGTGTTTCATTGCACGTGTTTTGTTTACCTAATTGCTACTACACAAATAAAACTTGTAATTCTGTTGTAATTCTACATCTACCTTTATATGATAGTTTTGCTCAATCTGACTTCTAAAACTCTATTGAATCACCCAAAATGAGGCGGTTTGCACAGTAGAGTGAGATTTTCGGTTCATAATGAAGACATTTGATACCAGAATAGTTATAATTTCTGATAGATGGTCATATCTTTGGTGGCTGCTAATGGCGACTTGTATACACCGCTACGCATATTGCAAGAGAGCCCCATCTCTCCAGTGACTGCTACGGTCAACATTTGGAAAGGGCCGTATCCTAATTCGCTCATCAGAAATGTAATCATTCCTATATTTCTTTATTATAAATAAAAAAAACCCACTTTAGAAATCGCGATTAATTTACATATCGGCGCTAAACTTTCCCTGTGGAAGGCGTCCCACTGGCGCAAATAGCATGAAACTCGAAGAACAAACAATGCAGATGATGCGCTCGCCATTTATTAAGTAAACAAAGATTGGTTCAAAAGGTCGATAGGTGGCTCTGAAGCAAGATTGCAATCTCGTGTAAAAGGAGTAGCGACAACATATGCAAATGAGTCATGTAAAGGGAGGGAGACATGCTCTGATCCCAGAACTTTAACAACGAGTCCAGGACGCGATATTTATGCAGGTCGGTAGGTTAGGTTAGTGACTTCTGGTTATGGGGCTTCTTAAAGGATCGGGTTTCCATAGCTGGAAGAGAGCACTCGTCGGCATATTCTAGAGATTAATGATTACTTGCTGATTTCAGCTGAGAAAAAAGGGTTTTGCGCATGGAAAGCATTCTAGACACGCAAGTGAGACATATTGAAAATTTGTCGGAGTGCAGAATCTCCTATTAGCGACCTTCTTATACCAATTTTTTTAATTTAACAAATGGCGAGCGCATCATTTGAATCAGTAGAATGCCCTCCACATCTCTCTGACTTGGGGAAGTTTAATTTCGATAACCTTGTACTTTGCGATTTATTCATGTTTAAATTTTCTTTACTGTATTAGATTTCTGTTTTTAAATATAATATAATAATTGGTATTGTTTTTATTTACATATATAATGTTATAATTGATTATTTTCAGTCTTTTTACAACCTTAAATGTTTAGATATATCATAAAATTAGTTTTGAATATTTTTAATGTTTATATGAGACGAAAATAGAAACCATAGTGTGCTTAAAAAATTCTGTGCTTTATAAAAATGTATTCCACTTACTCTCAGCCCTTAAATTTTCTCTTAATGGCCTTAGTTTTTTTCCTTTTCATTATCTCAGGCCTTAGTTCTTTTTCCTTTTTCCTTCTTTATACTATGTTATAAATTTCCTTATCACAGACATAAATTCATTGCATCTATTATATCTGGAGATGTATCAATCGACTTTAAAGATGAATGAATATTTAAAATTAAATTTGAAAGACAAATTCCATTTATATTAATTGGGATCTTTGCGTTATCCGGAAATTTTGGTATCTATGGTATTTTCGTATTTAATGAACGACAAGTATTAAGGGCGTTCAAAATTTAGTACGGGTGGCGGATATTTTCGGTGCCATTGTATAGCTTAAATTTTAAGTATTTTAATTAATTTATTATAATTTGATAACGGAAAACAAGGAAGAGAAAATGAAGCCCTATATGGAAGTAATCTTTACGTTCGGTTCGCCATTTATTCCCGACTTCTTCAGGGCAAATTGAATGGTAAGAGAAAGGGTTTCGAAAATATCTTTTTTCGATATTTAACGAAAAGCTTTCATCGTGAAATTCATGAATATGGCGAAAGTAAGTCAAATTTGTTGTGCGGAGTGGTTTTTAACTTCAAGTTTTACTCAGATTTCAACCTTTGGCACCCCTTAAAAATTTTCATAATTTGTTCCCTCACCCCCTTGGCAAAAATATCAAATTTTTATTTGTGTGGAGGGAAAAAATAAAATAAAAACCAATATTTTGTAAATTATGGTTGATCGTAATTCCTCATATCCCCTGAAGAAGCTTCTCGCACCCCTGGTTAAGAACCACACTCCGAAGCGATCTCATCTATATACTATTAAATAAAAGAGAGAGCCAAAAATGTACACTCATTCATTCATCACGAAATCTCCAGAACTATGAAGCCTACAAACATGAAATTTGGCAAGTATACCTCTCTTGGCTTCTAGGTGCTCGCTAAGAAAGGGTTTTATTTTTTTATTTTTTCCTTTCTATTAGTTTATTTTGAAAATTCAATTTACCCGGAACTCAATGGATTTTTTGCCAGCGTTAAAAATTGTGACGTTTGATTTGTTTAATGAAGACTTTTGCGATTGTTCAGTTAACCAGCATCAACAATGACTGCAAGTCTTTCGCGCGGGAATACAGTGTATCTTTCAATGACGTTTATTAAAGATAGACTCTGAATCCTATTGTTAACAGCGGCAAAAAGTGAAGCAAATTGAGCCGTGACCACCGAGAGAGAAGGCCTCCGCAATGAAACTGAATACATTGTTGCATCACATAGATAGTGCATTGTTATTCGTATTTCTACCAATAATAAGCCCTGAATTTGCACTATCTATGATGATGTAACAATGTATTCAGTTTCATTGCGGAGGCCTTCTCTCTCGGTGGCCACGATTGAGCCATGATAGTTCTGGGCAGGGGTGAGCCGTGGAGTAATTAGCTGTCTGGCTGCTTTGTTTTTGAAGATTTTGGGCCCCGAGAATTATTAATTCAAAACCATTATTCAAAGTTGTTCTGCGTACGACTGTACAAACAGACACGAAAAAGGATCAGGAATCATTTTCCACAAAAAAAATTAAAAATACGTAACTAAAATGAAAATACGTTACTGAAAGACAATCGAAACGAAATTGAAATTGAAACCATGATCGAAAAATTGTTTATAAAATATAATAAAATACTTCAAATACAAAGTAAGCGAAAAGATAAACTTATCACTCCGTGATCGACGTGTGAAAGAATTATTAATCAGCTGCTCTCGCCATGTGTTAGCCATCTGTTTTGTATCATCTTCACTTACTTTCAGCCATGACAGTTCTGGGCATGGAGCTTCCCAATTTGCTTCAAGTTACAACAATAGGATTTGGAGTCTATCTTTAATATACGTCATTGGCATCTTTTATCTAAATGGGATTTTCCAGCGTTAAAAATTGTGACGTCGTTGTTTGCTTTGTTTAATGAAGACTCTTACGATAGTTTCGTGAAGCAGCAACAACAAGGACTGCAAGTCTTTCGCGCGGAAATACAGTGTATCTTTCATTTTCTATATACGTAAATATGAAAAAGCTATATTTTTCTCCGAGCAATGCCCAGGTACTTCAGCTAGTAACATATAAGCAACCTAAAAATAATAAGGTTCAAGCCTTTCCTTCCCTCATTTTTGATACGACATCTAAATATATATAATCCGATACTCAAATTCAAAATCCAGAACGGAAAACCCTTGCTTTTTCGTCTGGGCATTTGATGTTTGACAAGAAAGGATTAAGGGGGTTGATGCGATTCCCAACAATCCTCTCGGTTTCATCCGATTGTGCTGTTTCCGACGTCTAACCACAACGATCTGTGGATTGGGACACAAAATCTCCCCCGGCAAAGCGAAAGGGAATACGTTTTTATTTGTGTATGTGTGCGTTTTAACCATTATAAAATATATGAAAGATAAGGCATTTATTAATTCGAATGAAAGCTTCAGATATTCTTAGACGAAGAAAGAAATCGTAAGCAACTTCCATGCGTAATACAGGCGTTGTCAGAAAACTTTATTTCTATAAAGTTAAGGGTATCTAAAAAATATTAAAAAATTATTAAAAATTCATATTAGGAAGTAGCCTAAACGGTGCGCAATTTTTTTTGCATAATAATAAAGAGTTTTTGCCTTGGCCTTTCAGTTTTTGCCTTTATTCCACTCTCTAAGAGTGAAGGCCTATGTGTTCGTTTCAGAAATCGACTTAAAAAATCATGATTCGAAAAGATATGTTGAAATTTTGAAAAAAAAAAAATTGTCTGTATGTACGTATGTGACCAGTTTTGTGCAGCTAATTCTGAAACGGCTAATAGCAGAACCAAATAAAAAATATACATGCTTAGAGGGCACCTTAAATTGTGCCTTAGCGTAATTTTTATGTCAATCGAATAAGCCTTTTTAGAGATATTAATTTTTTTCTAACCCTTATTCTCAAAATGAAAGTTTAAGTTTTATCACTCAGAAAAACAATCTTATTGGCAAAAACAAATTCTGACGCAAATAAAACTCCATAGACATGCAAGAAAAATGAATCTATTTAAATTTTTTGTGGGGAAAAAGCCCGAAATCGGAAAGAAAAAATTGCTAAACTGTGTTGTCATCAGGAACAAACCTGTATGTAAAATTTAAGAGCGAATGGAAAAGTGGAAGTGCTTCAAAATTCGACTGAAAGGTTCCGTACCATCTCACAAGATCCAAGAGCGAGTTAATATAAGGGTGGTAATAATAATAATAATAATAATAATAATAATAATAATAATAATAATAATAATAATGGCTGTAGCGTTGAAGCCAGTGAACCAAACTCAATAAGCTCGACATGTGCGGACTCCTCTCAGAAAAGCAAATTTTTTTTTGTAACTGGCTTGTTTGGCTGTGATGAGCCGTTTTGCAGTTATTAATACCCCCCCCCCCTGCCCCCCCCCAATTTTTTTTTATTTTTTGGGGGGGGGGGGGTCCTAAAACTATGCATTGAGAGGTTTTTTTTGAAATGGCAGAAATTAATTTTTTTTCTAAAAATGAACAAATGGCAGAAGCATTCATTACTTCGCCCCAAACACAATAAACGCGACATGAACAGCTTCCTCTTATTGAAAAAAGCAATTTTCTTTTTTGAGTCGTATCATTATTTCGTGGTAGATCTGTGCTTAGTACCATTCCGCCATTCTAATTTATTTATTATTGTGTATGAACGGATAGTTAAAAATACTTATCCGTTTTGAAAAGCAGACTGTGTATCCTGCTATAATGGACATAATTAAGATATGTAAGGTCAGAAAACCGTAAGGACTAAGTTTAAAAAAAAAATCACTATTCACGGATAACACAAAAAATGAAGATTGGATTTGAGGACTGGGACATTTCCATTGTCACCTTCTTCATTTGATATCACTCCCCCATGGTTTTGTCCCAAGAAGATTTGTCGCATTAAGAAAACAACCAACTAACTCTTATGGAACATTTGGGGTATTAACATTTTTAAGGAATATCGGTGTATGACATTTTGTGCCGCCGCTCCGTATGTGAAAGCGAGCATTGATAGAAAATGCAGTTGATTTCCTTTGTGTGATAAATGATATACAGGGTGTAACAAAAAGATCGGGACAGTGGAATATCTCGAGAAATACACATCAGATCGAAAAAGCAAAAAACGTGTGTTTTTGAAAAAGCTATCTAATAATACCAAACTCGACGATTCACCCCCAGCCTCAGGGGGTGGGGAGGGGCAACTTTGACATCTTAAATAGAACCCCTATTTGTGTTGAAGATTTGGATTTTACGGGAAAAAATACGAATCTGAAACATTTTTTTTCAATTCGGTACAGATGGCGCTATAATCGCGAAAAATCAGATTTTATGATTTTTTCGAGAAACTTACTTCCCACCAGAAGTTAAATAAGAGACGATGAAATATTTATTTCATCCAGCGCTCCCTTGTGGGTTAAGGGTGAGAGGATGCAGGGGGCATGTTGAATGGGAACCCTTACTTTTTACTGCAAATTTATAATGTACACTGAGTTGAAGTTTTCATACTCTAGAATATGAAAACGGTCTATAAATTAACTGCACTGCTTTGCAATGAAATTGCCCGACCCACAAGGAGTTATCCGAATGAGCCAAAAGTAGGTATACAGCAACGGATACGTCTGAACACACCTTTATGGAGCCAAGACATGCACTGTTTGTACAGGGTGTCCCAACGGAAAGCGGCATCAGTAGGTTGCGGCACCACCTCTAGCGGCGATGCATTGTTCCAACCGCAGGTATAGGTGATCATACAGGTGGCGAATGTCATCTTCGGGTACGTCTGCCCAGGCCTGGTGAACCTGCTGTGTCAGTTCGTGAAGATTGCGGGGTGATCGCAAACGACGTCCCACCATGTCCCACACGTGCTCAATTAGCGACAGGTACCTCCCACACGTCTGGGGACCTCGCAGGTCATGGCAGGCAGTTGACATCATGCCTTGCTCATGTTTGCCGTGTGCGGTCTGGCGTTATCCTGCTGAAAGACTGCGCCGGATATGGCGTGCAGAAAGAGCAGTAATACGGGCTGCAGAATCTCTGTGACGTACCCTGCTGCTGACAGGGTGCCTTGGATGGTGACTATAGGTTTTCTGGTATCGTAGCCGATGGCATCCCAGACCATGATCCCGGGTGTTGGTCCACGATAGGGATATCGGATGCATTGTTCATTGGCACATTCCAAAGGTCTGCGCCACACCCGTCTGTGTCTGTCGTCGGTGTCCAAACAAAAGCGGGATTCGTCGCTGAAGACCACCGGGCGCCATTACATTCGCCAGCCCACTCGTTCATGACACCATTGCAGTCGTATCGCGCGGTCCTCAGGTGTCAAAGGAAAACACAACAATGGACGCCTGGCAGACATTGTCGCGGCGTGTAACCGGCGTGCTATTGTCGTTATTGACACTGGAGCAGTACCGGAAATAGTGATGTTGTCGCGCAGTTGCCGCAGGGAGATAGTTCTGTCCGCTAGCGCTGTTCGCAGTATCCGCCTATCCGCAGTATCCGCCTATCGGGTCCCAGAGCCTGGACTTCTGGCATGTGTGCCTTCCTCTCTAACATCGGCCTACCGTCCGTGCGTCCCGCGGCACATGGACAGCAGTCCGTCTGGTTGACCATCCAGCCTCGGAGAGGTCAATATTCCGACCTCGTTCAAAGTCCATTAATTGCATGAACGGTTGTCGTTGTCGTCGTCGCGGAATTGAGACCATTGTGCGGATTACAGTACTGTACGTTTACGAGGCAGTTGCTTGGAAACGTCTCGCACAGGTGTCAACTGATGAGACTATACAGGCACCCGGATACCCTGTATCAACCCAAATGGTCATGTCCCGTGAGCATGCATCTATTCGTTTATTAGAAGACGAACCCTCCCACTAAATATGGATAAGGTCGGTGGGGCAATTTCTTTACAAAGCAGTGTACTTTTAGCGCTACCCAGGAACAACGACGTGGACGTACGTAGTAGTTTTCTGTTCCCTTCGGAGTACTTTATTAATGTGAGTCCCCTCGCCTCTCACCATCGGGGTGCTTTTCGTTGCCTAAGACAGTTGCAAATATCGAATGTTTTACAGTAAGTGCTCGAACTGCGCACCTTGTTGAACCTGACAATGTCCTCCTATTCGATGGTAAAATCTGGCTACATCATTTCTAAAGTTGGGCTCAAAAAGTGCAGTTTCGTCAATGATCCTTTGTCGAAGATCATCTACTATGGTTGGCTTCCTTTTGTAGACACGGCTTTTTAGGTGACCCCAGAGAAAGTAGCCCAATGGCGACAAGTCAGAGGAATGAGGTGGCTACTCAATTTCGCCTCTTCTTCCAATCCATCATTCAGGGAATTTCATGTCCACAAGATGTTGAACACTTAATGCAAACTGCGGTCCTTCACCATCTTGCAGAAACCATGTATCGTCAAAGTTATCCTCTGTAATCTCCCTAATTGCTTGATTCCGCAGCATATCCTCATACTTCGTAGCATTCAAATTTCTGTTTATGAAAAATGGACTAATTATTGCATTGTTCAATGTTTTAGGGTATTACTTCAAGCAACCAGTGGGGATTGCCGTCAGATCAAAATCTGCAGTTATGCCTGTTGACGTGACCAGATAGTACAAAAGTGGCTTCATCGAAAAAAAACCAGTCTGGTGAGAAAGGTGAGATCGTCATCAATTCGTCTCATCATTTGTTACAAAAAACCATAGGGTGATCCAAGTCATCTTCATTCAACTCGTGTATCAGATGAATTTGCAAGGGTGTAAGGAAAATTTTGAATTTTCTTTAAGTTCTGTCTACAGCCATGTGACTGATGTCACCTATTTGAGCAGCTTTACGGGCATTGAGATGATGATCTTCATTGAACGACAGTCAACTGTTTTTCTTCAGGAGTCGGTGATTTTGTTCGACCAGGAATTTCATGATGTTTGACACCTTCCGTTTCTTGGAAACGCCTCACGGTACGCTCGACAGTGGATCTTAAAATAGGAGTGTTTGGACCGCGATAATTTTCGTTAAATAGAGCCCTTACTTCCGTATACGACCTTTGACCATCACCCCATCCTCGCATCATCAGAATACTTTTTTTTTCTTGTTCAGAAAGGTTCAGATGTAGCACAAATTCTGTTGTTTTTTTTTTACTGATAATGAGGGATAGTTGAAATTCAACTTTATAATAAAGAAATCGACATTTCGCACATGTAAGACCGTCTTTAACATAAGAATTGATCCCAGCGTTCCGAAGTAGACTTTGGAAGTGTGCTTCGAATTTTAAAATTCTTCAAATTCTTCAAATTTTCCAAATTTATCAAATCGTCTCTTATTTTTCGCGATTACAGCGTCATCTGTAACGAATTTTGAAAAAAACGTTTCAGATAAAAGTTTCGTATTTTTCTCGTATAATCTTCAACAAAAAATAGGGGTTCTATTTAAGATTTCAAATTTACCCCCTCCCCCACCCTCAGGGATCGAGTTTGGTATCATTGGATAGCTTTTTGAAAAATATCAAAAACGTGTTTTTTGTTTTTACGATCCGATGTGTATTTCTCGAGATATTCCACTGTTCCGATCTCAATAAACATGTAGAAGTTTATTAAATTACATTTAGTAAAATTTTAATAATGTTTCTTCATGATGCAAAAAATTCCAGAAACTATCTGTTTATCCTATTGTAAAAAGAGTACTTATGGAGATCCTTTTATTGCCGTTTAAAAAGAACGTTGACTGCTAAGAAATGAAATCGTTATTAAACGTTCCATTTGCTCTCCTCTTTTCTCTTTATTGATCGGAAATGCTTTTTCATTGATTTATGACGACTGGCGTTATTTCATTTTTATAGAATGCGTATCGACATTTGTATTCGTGAAGATTTCCCACAAAGTTAAAAAATGCTATTCAACGCAGAAAAGAGATAACCTTCAAAAACTCTTTTTTTTCAATTTTTCGTAGGAATTGAAAATTAATCGATAGATTTTTAATTTTGAAAAGACTCTGGAAGAACTTTTTCAATCTTAAGAGGGTTTTTTTTTAGCTCATGTCACTTGCCATTTCAAGTTTCTCTACTCCCACCAGATCGAACTAAAGTTCGTATTAATTGCTTTATTCTCATCATAAAAATAATCAGCGAAACAGTTTACTGATGATTGATATCTGAAGGAGCGAGAAGCGAATGAAAAATTTAATCGAAGTAGATGTCATAAAAGGTAAAGAAAAAAATTACATGTTCCTTTTTCAGTTAAACAAATTATTTTCGTTAAAAGTCTTTCTGCTTATCCTTCTCATTTCATTTTAAATTAGAAAATAATGGGTGAATATCGCTACAACCTATAAGGATTCTACAATCTATTGGAAGAAGATATTTAAAAGAACAATTTAGTTTATTTAAAGAAAAAGAAACTTAACTCTGTAAGAAGAGATTGTATGACCAGAGATCAGTAATTTAAAGGAAAGAAAATCAGTAATTCAGAATCTTTTGAATGAAAAAGAAACTTTCACTCATTGACAAGATAGCAAAATAGTTTATTGAAAGCAGAGTTCTAAAGCTATTCCGAGTTTATTTCAATGCCCCTTGGAAATGTTCACAACTTCTAATGGCTTATCTTAACGCCGCTGCAATTTTTCGTATCCAATAGTTTTTCGGTTATACATCATACGTCTCTGGAATAAATGTCATATGTAATGTATATGTGTTCTTATTATGCTATTATGCATCGAGTGGCCAATTTGACGACCTGGCATTTTTAAGCAAATTAGCAATGGCATCACGCTGTTTTGTTGCTAGAGGGAGAGAATGTATTTAAAAGATAAGGTTAGTGCTTACGACAGTAATAGAAGTGGTTGTTGTGAAGATATGGGTAAACAACGCGATTTGACAACCTTTGAATGTAGGATGATTGTAGGATCTCAGAGCCATGGAGTAGCTAGTGGAGGCAGCGCTATGGTTTACGGAATGTTTTCCTGGCATGCTTTAGGCCCTTTAATTCGTGTTGATCAAGGTATGAATCGCACAACATATCTAAATATCGATGCTGACCAAGTTCATCCTGTCATGTTGTTGGTATATCGTCATGGAGTTAGCTATTTTCAACAAAATAATGCGTCCCGCCATAAAGCTCATATTGTACAGGATTGGTTTCATTAGAGATAATTATTTTGCTTAGGTGGCCCCCACAATCTCAAGATCTCAATCTCATTGAGTATTTGTGGGATGAAGTTGAAAAAGACGTCAGATGGTTGGATCCACAACGCAATTGGAAAGGGGTATTCATGAAGCACGGTCTCAGATGTCATGCTATACACCACCAGTCAAAAACTCGATGCCGAGAAGAATCGATGCAGCATTAAACGCAAAAGATAGCCAAACGAAGTAATGAGAAGATGGCCATAATGAATTCGCCACTCATAATCAGCATACCGTATAAGTTCACACATTTACTATGTGAAGTCTTCAAATAACAATAAATTAAGCTCTCCTTATGTGCAAGCCTGCCCTGTAGGATTAATAATATTCGTCATTTACGTTTGTTTTAATACACAAAATGAATCAATAAATTCACGAATTTCTTTGGTGGTATTTGGTGGTATTCTCACTTTCAAATGCTTTTTTGAGACAATAAATTTATCAATTGAAAAATGTCATTTACAGTTGATGTAAATCCTATACGATTATTTTAAGCTTCATAAAATAATAATTCAAATCGCTGATTCAGTTTATTTTAATTTAATCTAGTGCAATTAACTCGAATTGACAATTCTGTTGAGGCCAATTTGGAACAACATTCGTTTAATAATAAAGATACGGCCAATAAAGCAACTTCATCCATGTCAATATTTTTTTTTAATCCTCCAGTCGTGTCTAAATGGATCGTGAAAAAGAAATTATTGGATTTTCACACTTTTTATACGTCAATGAATAGAACCGTCTGTCACTTATGTTCTTAGATATTCCTTTCGAAGTTGTCAAAGATATCAAACAGCCTCTGCATAAATCGAACAATTGAGTTTCTTTTCAGTACTTCAGCACGGAATTTCGACAGACCACCGATATTGAAGAGACTTTGAAAGCAATTAAGCTTGTGAATTGTGTTAAATTGTAGACTGAAATCACTGAATCGATTCCAGTCAATTCCTAAAATAGTCTTTTAGCGAAGCGTTTCTCAACCTACATATTTACATAGCAACTCAATAAATTTAGATGTACCGGAATCGGCCCCTTCGTTGAAAAATTGTTTATATTCGATATTGTTGATAGTGTTTGCATACTCTATTTATTTTAATCATTTCGCGACCAATAAGAATTTAGGCGCGATTCAACATTGGGTTGAGAAACGTAGTTTTAGCCGATATCATATTATTACAGAAGTGAATGATTAAAATACATTTTATAATAACCGCAGTGTTTGTTTATAATCGCATTATTTTATGTAAATTATTTTAAAAATTACTTCGATATTTAAATTAAGATAATTTAAACAGTACAGATTTTATGAAAAAAATATCATGAATTTAAATTTCGGTAAGTTAAGTTAGCATTCAAAACCTAGTGAAAAATATTTCCTACACCGATCTGCGTTCAATTGTTTAATATTAATAATGGTTAAATTGACTTAACATGTAAACGATTAACAATCTCTACTTTATTGACCATTATTAATTGCAATTTATGTTTACGCCCTGTTACCGGTGTGCGTATAAAACAAGTCATAATGATTATTCCAAATAAAAAAACTCGACCATCCAGGCTGCACTCTTCCAAACTAAGTGACAGAATGATGGATTATATCTCCAAATGGAAAAGCTCCAATAGGCAAATTGCTCAATAGAGGCGCTCTTATTCAAAATGGCGGCGGCATATAGGTGTAAAGCTTATTGTGTGATAAAAATTAGCAAATGCGGTGTCTATAATGTGATTACCAACAGTTGATGTGATTTTGTGATAACTTATTCGTGTAACGTTGTCGTAGGTGGAAAATAGCTAAACGAAAGGAACTTTGAGAGAGGAGAAATAATCGGATGCCAAATTAAGGCATATCTGTTTGTAAAGTTTCAGGAAAATTTTTACCGCCACGTTCAACTGTTGGTAATATCGTGAAGAAAAGAAACACTACAAGCATTTCGAACAATCCCCTACACGCATTGAACGCGATCGATGAAATGCATTGATGAAATGAGAGGTTCATAAAAACCGCAAGAAACCACTCTAAGTCATCAATAAGGAGTTACAATAGGCAACAGAAGTCAGTGTGCATTCCCGAATGTGTAGCTGGATACAAGAAAAATATCTCGCCAAGCGTCAAAGAATGGATGGGCGTGTTTGGGTATGGCGAATGCCAGAGAAGCGCCTTTCACCTGAGTGTTGAGGATTTTGATGAGCCTACAAGTTAAGAACTTGGATTTCAATTTCGATTTCGTTTTGGAACTTTCGGTTTCTATCATGAACCTTCGCTTTAGAAACTGCTAGTATCAAATATCACTTTTACTTTTGGTTTTGAATCTCTTTGTTCTCACTCTTTGTGTTAAGCTGTCATGGAAGAATGTTATGTAGTCTTATAGTGTTCAATAAATTGTTACCTGTTTGTGAATATTGAATTGTTATTATTGAATTTCTGGAAATATGGAAACTAGAATGAATTCGCAAACATTTGGTGCCGAAACCCGGGAACCTTAAATTGGAACTGTAAGTAAAATTTGTTGAAACTATAATTTGAACTCAACGTTGAAGCGATAATGTCAGTTGAACATTGAACTCTAATATAAAACTGGAACCGTGGAATTTATTGACGTTATTCAACATAAAACTCTGTGAAACACATTGAAATCACTGAAATCATAAATTTCTTCACTTTATGATAAATTAAAACGTGAAACATGTCTGAAATGGAAGTCGCATTGAGCAAGTGTAAAAGAAAACGTACGAGTTTACGTACATCTATCACAAAGATATGTACGACAGCGGAAGAGAAACTATCATTGATGCCTACTCCGTATGATGAAATAGAAGAATTATTGGCACAGCTAATAAATAAGGAAGAACAAATTAATCAACTTGATGAGCAAATCAACGCTTTACTACCCGATAGTGATGACCTTGATGAAGAATACACAACCGTAGAGACTTATCAAAATAGAATCGTGACATGGAGAACTAGATTATCACGTGCTTTAAAGAAAGAAACTACAATCGACAGTATAAATCAGACCCGCTCGACCCAAGAAAACGTCACCAGCTCATCTCAACAACCTGATCAGGTAAGCAATCTCTTACCTATAATTCCACATATACGTTTACCGCGCATAGACTTAACTAAATTTAATGGAAATATATTAGAATGGGCTAAATTTTGGGCACAGTTTAAAGCCAGCATTCACGAAAATGATCAAATAACAAAAACGGATAAGTTCATATACTTAAAAACATTGTTGACTAATGATGCTGCTGATGCGACGGCTGGACTGGCTATTTCAGATGCCAATTATGACGTTGCAATTGACATATTAACAAAACGATTTGGAAAAAAAGAAATATTAGTGAATGCGCATATGGCTGAATTAATAGCGCTCAGACAAGTGAAAAAAATGAGTGATGTTAAAGCGCTAAGAAAACTTTATGATACTTGTGAATTACATATTCGGAGCCTAGCTAATCTTGGGATTAACACTGAATCATATGGTACTATATTATGTCCAATAGTAATGCAAGCGATACCAGAAGAAGCTATTGTTCAGTTTAGTAGAGACAGAGATGATGAGCAACAGTGGGATGTCAATGATATACTCAAATTTTTAGAAAAGGAAATTACTAGCCGAGAACGAGCTAGTCGAGTAATGAAATTGAATACGTTACAAAATAACAACGAGGAAACATTGAAAAGGGGAAAAATGATTACAAATCAGAATAAAACTTCAAAGGAACAACGATTCACAGCTTCTGCCTTGATGATTACTACTAAACAGTGCATCATTTGTACCAGTGGAGAACATGAGTGGTATGAATGCCCTAAAACCGATAAAGAAAAGATAGAAACATTTAAAAAAGCTGGCAGGTGCTTTAATTGCTCCTCTAAAGGTCATTTATCACGTGATTGCCAATCTCCAAAGAGACAGTGTACAAAATGTAAACGTAAGCACAGTGGTCTCTTCAGTTGCAAATTAATTAGTAAAGAAGAAAATAAGAACTCCACTCAATTTGAAAGTCAGGAAACAACAGTCAACCTGATTATACCTAGCGAAGAGATCAATCCAGGCAATGTGATATTACAAGTAGTAGAAAGTGAAATTGTAGCCAAAGAAGAAAGATTAACAATACAGTGCTTATTTGACACAGGAAGTCAGCGCACTTTTTTGTCAGAAGAAATAAGTAATCACCTGCAATTAGAATATATTGGAACAGAAACTTTATCAATTTACACCTTTGGTGAAAACGAACCACAAATCAAAACGTTGAAAAGGGTTAAGGTGAATTTGCAATGTGTAATCGAACCCTATGAAATCATTGAAATAATAGCATTAGAAATTCCTCAGCCTGTGAACGTTGTCCCCGAAAGACCCACTAAAGAGCTACAATTAGCATTAGAAATGAAAGACCTTCATCTTTCTTGTTGGAAAACTACAAAAACAGAAATTCAACACCCTAGTCTACTGATAGGGAGTGACTGTTATTGGCGATTGACTACAGGCACAATTAAAAGAATCAATGACAAGCTCGTGGCCATTGAAACAAAGTTGGGATGGTGTCTGTCAGGACCGCTTAATACTGAACTAAGAAATCAAACTGCCCAGGTGAATCTTATTAGATCAGCAGATGAATTGGAAACCCGTTTGAAGATGTTCTGGGATATAGAACATATTGGAATCGTTGACTTGTGTCCAAGTACCAGTCAAGAAGAAGATCAGGCAATGAAACAGTTTGAAGAAAGTATTAACTGGAATGGAGAGCGATACGAAGTTCGACTCCCCTGGAAAAAGGACCCATGTACTCTTCAAAATAATTACAAAATAGCCAAAGCCAGATTAAAATCTTTAACTAACAAATTCCTTCGTGATCCACTGTTACACGAAGAATATGAAAGAGTTATTCAATGCCAGCTAAAAGATGGAATTGTAGAAAAAGTTGAAGATATCGAAGCGGAAAAGAGTCCCGTATTTTATCTTCCACACCGAGCTGTTGTACGTGAAAACCATGAAAGTACAAAATTACGAATCGTGTTTGATGCTTCGGCACATGAACCGAAAACGGCATCTTTAAATGACATGTTGTGTACTGGACCAAACTTGTTACCCAATCTGATGGAAATATTAATGAAATTCCGCGAAGGAAAAATTGCATTAGTTGCAGATATAGTAAAAGCCTTTCATCAGATCTCACTGAATCCAATAGATAGAGATGTAACACGTTTTTTGTGGCCAGAGAATCTATTTGACAAAATAGAATCAAAAATTCAAATTTACAGAATGACAAGAGTACTGTTCGGAGCAAGACCCAGTCCTTTTCTTTTGGCTGCAACCATACGTTACCATTTAAAACAATTTGAAAACCAATATCCGGAGACATGTAAACATCTGAATTCTTTGTATGTTGATGATCTTGTAACTAGCACTGCAACAGATGAAACTGCAACTGTTTTATATGAAGAAACAAAATGTATACTACTGAAAGCTTCTATGTTATTAAAGAAATGGAGAACCAATTCAGATACACTTCAAAAGAAAATCAATGAAGAAGAAGACAGTTCCAGTAGCGAGATCGTAGAAGTTCTAGGTCTTACCTGGGACACTAAACAAGATGTTATTGGACTGAAACCAGTATATGAACAAACCAGCCATACTAAACGAGGAATACTAAGCGTAATTGCTAATGTTTATGATCCATTAGGAATGGTAGGACCATTTATAGTTAAAGCTAAATTGCTGTTACAAGAGTTATGGAAATCTGGACTTGATTGGGATGAACAGCTTCCCAAAGAAATATTAACCGCATGGGAACGCTGGAAACAAGAACTAATATGGTTACCTGCTTTTAGAATGAATAGACATCTACATTTAGATGAGAAAAATTCCGAAATACACATATTTTGCGATGCCAGTATGTCCGCATATGGTGCTGTGGTTTATGTAAAATACCAGAAAGATTCAGGAGCATTCCAAACTGCATTTGTTATGTCGAAAGTTCGAATAGCTCCAATCAAAAAATTGACTTTCCCACGACTAGAGCTCATGGGAGCCCTGATGGCAGCACGCCTTTCAAAGACTTTGAAAAGATATTTACCGGACAAAGTTATCAGATTTTGGTGTGATAGCACTATCACACTGTGTTGGATAAAGAGTTCTTCAGCCAAATGGAAACCATTTGTGGCAAATAGGGTGATCGAAATTCAAAATCTTACCGACCCCATGCAGTGGAACCACTGTGGTGGAATAGATAATCCAGCAGACTATCTAACAAGAGGAAAATCTCTAGAAACATTGATTGATGACAAACTATGGTGGAATGGCCCCTCATGGCTCCAAGAGACTTCTGATAAGCAAGCTTACTTCGACACAAACGAAGATGTTGAAGAGGAAAATTTTGTTACAGTTAATGTACTTCTCAACACAGAACCATTATTAGATGTCATAAGATATGGTAATATGTACAAGTTAGTACGTGTAACTGCGTGGATCTTTCGAGCCATCAATAATTACAAAGGTGCGAAAGTGATTGGACCACTTACAGTACACGAATTGCAAAGAGCAGAATTATATTGGGTGAAAGTAATACAACAGAATACATACAGAAAAGAAATTGTAGCGTTGAAAGAAAATAAGCCAATACCTTCAAACTCTTCTATAATCAGTTTGAATCCGTTTTTAGACGAAAACGAGATCTTACGAGTAGGAGGACGTTTGCAGGCAGCCGAATTGCAAGAGTTTCAACGTCATCCCATGATCTTACCACCAGATGATTATGTCAGCAAACTAATAATTGAACAACAACATCGATTAATATTGCACGCAGGAGTAACTGAAACGATGACGCAAATAAGAAGTAGATATTGGATCCCTAGATTACGTCAATGTGTCAAGAAATATATAAAGGGCTGTTTAACATGTCAAAAACAAAGATTGAAACCAACTTCCGAGATTATGGCCCCTCTACCTGCTAATAGAGTAACACCGTCGTCCCCGTTTGAAACCTGTGGAATAGATTTTGCTGGCCCATTATTTTTGAAAAATCATCAAAATAGTTACATAGTTCTATTTACTTGTGCTACTACACGTGCCATTCATTTAGAACTTGTTCTGAATTTTACCACAGAAGACTTTATATTAGCTTTAAGAAGATTTATAGGAAGACGAGGTGTCCCAAAAATAATTTGTTCAGATAATGCTCGCACATTCAAACGAGCTGATAAAGAACTGAAATATCTCTTTTCTTCCGCCAATAAGCAATGCATACAAAATTTTTGTGTTCATCGGCAAATAAACTGGTCATTTATTGTGGATAGAGCACCTTGGTGGGGCGGCTATTGGGAGAGAATGATTCGTAGTATAAAAACATGTTTGAAAAAACTTTTGGGAAAAGCATTGTTAAATCAAGTTGAAATGGAAACTGTATTGATTGAAGTAGAAGCTACTGTAAATTCCAGACCTATAACTTGTGAAACGAGCGAGGATACTATTGAGCCACTAACTCCATCTCATTTGCTTACAGGAAGACGGATTTCTGACCTTCCTTTGTTTAATTATAATAAAATTGATGATACTAATATTTGTTCTTTTGAGTTTTCTCGTAGGTGGAAATATCGCCAGCGGTTGATCAAGCTATGGTGGCGTCGTTGGACTAATGAATATTTGCTAACTTTAAGAAATTTTCATCACCTAAAGACCAGAAGTTCTTCAACACCTTTGAAGGTCGGTGATGTTGTCATGATATGTGAAGAAGGATTACCAAAACAAACGTGGAAGATGGCTCGCATTCACGAACTTTTTCCTGGACGGGACAACAAAATACGTTCCGTTATGTTGACACTTCCAGACGGAAGACGTATGAAACGAGCTATTCAACGTATCTGTCCTTTGGAATTGACAGATTAGCTGTCAATTTCCGGGGGAGTGTGTTGAGGATTTTGATGAGCCTACAAGTTAAGAACTTGGATTTCAATTTCGATTTCGTTTTGGAACTTTCGGTTTCTATCATGAACCTTCGCTTTAGAAACTGCTAGTATCAAATATCACTTTTACTTTTGGTTTGAATCTCTTTGTTCTCACTCTTTGTGTTAAGCTGTCATGGAAGAATGTTATGTAGTCTTATAGTGTTCAATAAATTGTTACCTGTTTGTGAATATTGGATTGTTATTATTGAATTTCTGGAAATATGGAAACTAGAATGAATTCGCAAACACTGAGTGCTTCGTTCCAACCGTGAAGTTTAGTGTTTGTGGAGTCTTTGTGTGGAAGTGTTTATCATGGCATGGCTTGGGATCCTTGGATATATTAGGCAAGCAATTTAATTTCTGAAGCCTATAAGAACATTTTGGACAATCGGGTGTTTCTTACGCTGTAGGAATGTTTTGGTAACAAGAATTTTTACTTTCAGGACGATAATGTTATATTTCGGCTTCCGTCAGGCAAAGGCACACAGACATGAATGTCAGTCGCCTTCCGTGGCCCACACATAAACCTTAACAATTGAACATTTATGGAATAATTTGGATCGTCGAATGAGAGCCAGGGAGCCATAAAGATTTTCTATGCCGCAGGATTTAGTAGAATTAAAGTAACGAATCAAATGTTCCCGGAATTTATTTCTTATGCACTAACAATAAATTAGCTGACGTCATCTGTTTGGAAGCATCCATGGAGATCATTTCCTGTCATTACATTTACTGCAAGGTTGTTAAAGAGAAGGTGGCCTCTATCGGGGTGGTCGATGGTCATTGGCTACTGACGTGCAACGTCAGCTGGAAGGTTTTTAGCAGACGAACGCCATAGAAAATTATAAAGAATAGCGGAGAGACCCTTATTTTCCAGCCTGTTTTTACTATTTCTACCAATATAAATGAAGAAAAACGTGCCAAGGTTTTATAGAAATATTTTATTGGAATAATGTGTATATAAAATTCGGAGATTGCAAATACCAAAAGCAAATGCTGTAACAGTGAGGCCACCTCGTCAAAGCAATTCTTCAACGATTAACCTGTTACAGTGTGTAAACGTCAATCATTTAGCATTAAGTGCTGTACTCTATCCAATGAAAGTTGGAGTGGGCGTGTCCAGTTTAACTTCCTATTTCAATTGTTAGACATTGTTAATTCTACTTTGGCAACAATGTCTAACAATTGAAACAGGAAGTTTAACTGGACACGCCCACTCCAACTTTCGTTGGACAGAGTATAGTGCACATTAAAACATCCGCCGATACTTGTATGGTTGTAAAAATATGATAGGAAAAAAAAGTAATGCATACATGCCCGATTATTTCTGTTTGAGCCTGAACGCTTTCGCTTTGCTCAAATTACAATGGCTGAGAGTGAGAGCCTATCCCATCTCGTCGTTTTTCCGAACGTGGTTTATAGTCTTCAAATGAATCTGAAGCCACTAAACAGTTGTAATTACTTGGTTACGAGTGAAGGAGGTGAAGATGAAAGCGAAGAGTGTTTTGTATATTTTATTTTCTAAACTTCTCTCTCAGGTTTCGAATTTTCTCTTTCGAATTTTAACTTTCGATTTTCTCGTAGTGCATTCTGTTGGATTTTTGCGTTTTAACACTCGTATCAAGAGCACAGCAGGATCTCCTGCTCGTTACCAGTATGCTCTTTTTCATTATGAGGGGGTGGGGGGAGGGGTTGCGCATTTAATGAACTTTTGCTCGTATCTATTGCCATGAAAGAATAAATGTATGGAAATCTAATAAATCCACTCTAGATTATAATATTGGACTAGAAATAATAAATAATTGGGTTTATTATTAATGAAAGCACATTTATTTATTTATTTATTTATTTATTTATTTATTTATTTAATTTACAATGTACATTGAACAGCAATATGCCTAAGACAATGTAAGGATAAAATCAAAAGTAAAGAATAATAAATTGTTCAATCGTAAAAATGTTGAAAACAATAAGTTTGTAGAGTTTTACAAAATTTTTCAGTTGAAGAGAAACGAAGATCAAAATCATTAAATATTTTAACATATAAAGTTTGTAATCTAATTAATGGGTCTTTGGACTGAATATCATTACAGCCAAAAATCTAGTAATCACGAAAATAATATGTAGGAACATTGAATCGCATACCTGTAACAAAATCAACTAAAGCCAAATCTGACAAACAATATTTTTTCAGAAAAACTAGGTCATCGAACGGACGTCGCCAGTGAAGCGGCAAGTGAATATGTAAGAAGGCACAAAAACAATATTCGTAAAAACCACAGTTTGGATAAAAGCGCCGCTGTAAAATGTGAATAAACTTTTTTTGTATACCTTCCAGTTGTTTTACGTTCGTGGTACCAAGACAGTTCCATACAACTGAAGCATAGTCCAACCGTGTTAGAACAAACACACCAAAAAGTCTGATAAAGGTAGTGGGGTCACGAAAGCTTTCCGAAATGGGGGTGATTAAACCTAACCATCGATTAGCTAGGGCAGTTATGTAATGAGCATGGTTACTAAAGGACAGGCGGGCATCCAAAAGAACCCCAAGGTCCCTGATTACTGAGACACTTTCAATTGTAGTTCCAAAGATCGTATATTGGAATTGATTAGGTCGATGTCTTCTGGTAAAGGTTATTTTATTACATTTGGATATATTTAAAGATAGATTATTGATTGTATGCCATCGAGCCGCTTTGATTTAAACATAGCTGCAGAGTGGAGGCTTCTTCATGTGAGGCAACCATAGAGAATATCTTTACATCATCTGCAAATCCGAGTTTCTCTCCATCAACATAGAAAAAATCGTTAAATATATTAAGAAGAGAAGAGGACCCAATATAGATCCCTAGGGAACTCCAATTTCTACTCTAAATTTTGTGTGTGAGGTTTTGCGATTTATTTTTAGGGTCCCATATCTGTCCAAGAGATAGTCTCCCAGTAGGGAGCACCAGGAGTCCGACAATCCATAATAAGATAGCTTAAGCAGGAGGGAGGAATGGTTAACCCTATCAAAAGCCTTCTTTAAATCAAAATAGATCGCATCTAATTAACTCCCACAGCTAAAGGACTTTTGAATCTTCCCCAGTAAAACAGTTAAATTCGTGGTGGTAGATCCATTTGGTAGGAGTCCGTGCTGTGCTGGATGCAATGCGTTTCTGATAAACGGAAACACTTTAGAATAAATTAGTTTCTCGAAAATTTTTCCAAATGTGGATAGAAGGGAGATAGGTCTATAGTTGCTTGGGTCATCTCTGATTCCTTTATTTTTATATATTGGGACTACTATAGAAGATTTCCAACTTTTAGGAAATACACAATTCTAGAAGCACAGTTTAAATATATGTATTAAACAGGGGGCAATAATCTCTCCGCATCCTTTTATAATAAATGGTGGACTCCATCTGACATGGAACTTCAGCCATCTCAGCTTTATGATAAAAGATACGGATCGCCTGCTGCAAACATTCTAGGTGACGTCACAATCCCAGAAGGCAATGCGAGTGCTTTTGAGAGAAATCAGCCGATACAGGCCTCCTTCTTTTAACAACCTTGCACTTACTGTATTTTTCCTTATCCTCATCTATCGTCAAAGAGAAGATAATAATTAAACTGAAGAGCCTCTTCAAACATATATTTACAAAAATGCGGTTCAGTCCAGAATCGAAGAATTTTTCCTTTCTTATTTACCGTGTCTAAATCTTTTTCTCTTAAGCTTTATTTTCATAAACCCTACAGGGGACTAAGTCGGTCGAGTAAGGGGCAAGGAGTGAAAGTCGTGATGGTGGAAGTCAAAACCCGATGCAGAACGACCGAGAAATGGACTGCTGCGTTATCCGATTCAACACATCTTAGGACGTTTCCATCGAACCTATTCTCTTAGATACTTCTGAACATCGCAGTAGAAGAGCTCATTCATTGTCTATTTTGTGGGACGAATTTTTGTGGATAACGACGATCGTGAAACAGCCGGAACACAACTTCAAAAAATGTAAACAAACACGGCTTTGACAATCATTTTCTTATATAGGTTTAATTTTAAATGAACCAGTATTTTCTCATGTTCAACTTTATGTCGCTTTATCACGTTAAAAATTTAAAAGCAATATAAAAATTACTTCTTAGCAGCATGGCACCTCTCTTGAATCTGTACAGTATATTTTCAGCCGATGGTTTGGAAGTGTTTAAAAGTGTTCCAGCTAATTTCATGAGTCGTTTCGTGACCATGGACAACACCTACACATAAGAAACACAAATGCAACCAAAATAGTGGATTTGGAATCCGTTCCACAAATGGCAAAGACAAACAGTCGGATGGAAAAGTGATGGGATCAGTCCTTGGGATGCCAGAGAAATTTTGCTAATTGATTATACTGAAAAAGGAAAAACTGTCAGTGGCCAATACTGCCAACTTTTTAGAACAAGCTGAAAGCAGTGATTCAGGAAAAATTATAATCGCCCCTAATAATCAAGAAAAAGTTTGTTTCCCATGATGATTATTATCGCCCTTAATAATGTATTGTTTCCCATGATAACTGCACCCGCTTACTCATGTGCGTTCGTTCAATTAAAAATGACAATTGAAGTTGAAACCCTTCAGCTTCCACCGCAATGGCCCGTGTTAAGGTGCGTTCCCATAGCTCGCTTGAACTTTAAAGCGAAGCTTGAGCTTTAAAGCAAATTCTACTCGCTAGAAAAATACAGCTTGAAAAGCCAAGCTATCATTGAAGGTATCCCATAGCTCGCTAGATGTTAATGTGTCTCACGAGAAATTGCATGCTGGAATTCAAAAAAACATGGAGCCTCTCAATGCATGAAAAAGTTTGTTGTTAATTTTCCAAAGAACGAGTTTAAATTTTAAGAAGCTATTGAAAAGTATTTTATAAAAACGATAACATATTTCCAATTTAGCAATACATGGTATTTATTTTTATTTTTGCTGATGCTACAATAAATAGAATAAAATAAAACAAAACAAAACCAATTAAATTTAAATAAACAGAGCTATTCATTAATTAATTAAATAAACCTAAGTATTACATAAAGTAATACACAAATTGATAAAATAAAACGAGTAAAATAACAATTAAATACATTTAATAAATTCAATATAATTCATGAATAAAAACTGTAAATGTTTATTATAAAAAATGAATAAAATAAAATAAATTGAAAATAAAAATAAATATAAATTAACAATTTAAAAGTTATATAAAATAAACTCAATCAAATGTAATAAAATAAACTAACAAATAATAAATAAATTTAAATAAATAAATAAAATAAATAAAATAAAAGAAATAATAATAAATTTATTAATAAAAAAAATATAAACCATACTATAATACTCAAAGAAGAAATAATAATAAACTGAAGATATTCTTCAAACAAATCATAAATACAAAGGAGAAAAGGGAAACAAATACAAATCGCGGAATTTTTCCTTCCCTTTTCTCCTTTGTATTCACACAATAGTGACCCCATGTACGCACCCTTTGCAGTCACAAGGGAAAGGCATATAGTGCGCATGCGTCTCAGTCATTTCCAAGCTGCTTGTAGCTTTAAAATCAAACTGACCTAGATATCCGCTTGAAGCGAAAATCAGCTTGAAAATCCAAGCGCTTCATGCAACTAGTGCATATCAGCTTGGTGTTTAGGAAAGCTTGAGCTTGAAAAATCACAAGCAACACGCTCAAAGCTTCAAGCTTCAAGCTCCAAGCGAGCTATGGGAACGCACCTTTAGATCTCTCGGAATTCCACTTGTTCCCGAAACTCAAAATATTTCTAGTTGGAAAGAGGCTTTGGGCGAGTGAAGAGGATGCAAAATATTTCGGGGGCCTCGAAGAAAATCACTTCCGGGAGGGAATCGAGAAGGTGGAGGAAGCTTGTGCTAAACGCGTCGAGCATTGAAGGAGCATGTTGAGAAGTAAAATAGAACTTGAATCGGTTTTGTTTTTCATTGTCATACCCATGAGGGAAGAAAGTAAGGAGGCGAAACTCTAGTCGAAATTTCATCCTTCCGGTTTGGCGCGTCCTCGCAGCAACGGTTCGAGACTTATTCGATGCGAAAATGAAGCGCTAAAATAAACGCCTTCGAAAAAAATAGTAGAAATACTACGTTCGCACTAGCACATTGGATCTAGATCGGCAGCTTGAACTTGATTCGAATTTTGAAGTGCGAACGCTAGCAATCTGGATTCAAACTAAATCGACTGTCTCCAAACTCGATTCACTGAATCCTGTTCGGAGAACTCGATCGATGCTGCCAATCTAGATTCGTTCCTTCCCAAAATCCCTTGCACGATTAAGTTTCACAAAATAGCGTCTAGACAATTGATCAACTCGTGGTCCGAATTAAAAAACAAAATTTTATTTGGCCTATGTCTTGAAAACTTGGATGGATTGAGACGACAAAAAAGAAATTCGTCCATATAAAATCCCTTGCACCTGTTGACTATAATGAACAATTGGAGATTAATGTACGGGTTCCCTAACTGGATAGCAGCGCTGAAGTGCGAACACTCTGTGGATCTGAAATGAATCCAATTTCTCAATAAATCTAGTTTGTATCTGGATCGACTCGATCTAGGTCTATAGTGCGAATGAGGTGTAACGGATCAAGCCGCAGATGAAAGAGACAAGCTAAGAAGGAAAGAACGTCCCAGGAACGGGATCGTTCACGTAAGGTGCTTCATGCTTTATGTATTATTTTTCTGTCACATCATTGTTATTTGCTTTAATTATTAAACTTTTTGCGTATGCATCTTGTATTCTTAATAAATTGTTTTCTAGTCTTCATATTAATTATTAAATGAATTGTCTAGTCTTTCATTGATTTCTAAGGTGATGATTTTATAATTCCATTTTAGGATAATTTCATAATTAAAATTCAGTTACAAGTACAGATGGAATGTACATTTACTTCAATAAAATTATTTTTAAAACACTGGATGTTATTCTTACGGCAAATTCTTATGTAGAAGACAAAAGTTTAATTTTGTTTTAACCATTGTTGACGTGAGCACGCGACGATCGCTTTGACGACGCAGGATTGCTCAATTGTATTTGTTTGAAGTGAAATTGTTTTTTATTATTTACACACATGTTCTTTTTAATTAATTATTTCAATTAAATAATTTCTATTTTCGCGTTAAGAAACTAATGGAACTTCTTTTAATATTGAAGGGAAAAAATTAAATTTGTTACATTCATACACGTAATTTGTTTAAAATAAATATCAAAAATAAAAATTTCTCTCGCAATGAATGAAAAGCAATCGGGGAAAGAAAACACGAAATGAATAGTCAACTGTTTTACCAGTAGTGCATTATGGGTAGTTTAGTTTACGGACCGTTGGGTAGATGTCGCCACATAAACGGAAGTCCAAAATACGTAATGCAGAAATAGTTGAGTTTCGCCTCTTTCCTTCATGGCCTTAACTTTTCAATTCTCTCTTGTATTTGCTAGACCGAAGGTTCTAGTTAGTCGTGGTCTCCGAGTGGCTGGCTCGCTCTCATGGATTTTTACCTCTGGGGAAATTTAAAATCTTTGATTATGTAACGAAATTCAGTAACAAATACTTAATTATGGAGAGAGCTATCGACGTCAGAAGCCTTTCGACCAGTTTATGCAGACTTGGAAAAAAATTATGTGAGTGGGTATTAAACAGGGTTCTAGGACAACTCCCTGGAAACAGGGTTCTAGGACAACTAGGGTTCTAGTGCCCCCTGAACAACTCCCCCCCCCCCCCCTGGGCAATTGTCCCCTCTCCCCAAATTGCCTCCGACAAGTGGACTAATTTAATAAAATATTTTATAAACATAAGTTTATTTTTATTTTTCATATTGGCCTGCGGGTGGTGGCCTATGTTTTGGGTTTCCCAAACTTAATTTCTTTTCACTGAAATCGACGTAAAAGCTCATGATTCGAGAATTTATGTTGAATTTTGTAAAAAAAAATCAAGACAAAACAAAACAAAAAAAAACCCAACATAAATCCATCTATCTGTACGTATGGAGGTATGTGATTATTTTTGTGCAGCTAACTCCTTCGAAACGGCAAATAGCAGAAATGATACACACTTATTAGGAGCTTTAGCAAAAAAACTACTTATAAGAATGCGCCCTTGGTCAGTACGTTTATCCGGCCGTCCGTCCGCCGTTTGCACGATAACTTGAAAACGGATTAACTTTTTCAAATTCTGTTTTCAGAAATATGACCATCAAAGTCTTAGCTCGGTCGTATCAACTTTTCAGGATTTTTCGTGGACCCCTTCAAGTCGAATTCACGTGCTAAAACAGTGAGTGTAATGAATACTAAGATAACGGCATGTCATATAACAATCGATTTGTCAAGAAGGAATACATTGTTACTTCCTGTTCATCTTTTAAGCATTACTGACATCGGCGCGCGCACGTGAAATCGCTTTGTCGACGCACGATTGCTCAAATGCTCATAGTCTATATTATTAAGTAGCGGAAGAATGGAACAACTTATTGGTTTTATAATATCAGTCCTTGATAATTTCTACATTTTTTGAGGTAGAAAATTGAAATTCAGAATGTAGCTTCCTATAGGCATGTCCATATGCACTATTTAGTTTGGTTTTGATTGGTATACTGGGGTCAGAATTACGGGGGTGGGAACATATCTATGTGCTAGACTGTACGTAAAGCCGTGAAATTCAGTATCCAGATTCCTCTAGGCAAGATCTACATTGCTATGAAGTTTAGGTCCATTTGTTCCATTGGGGTCGGATTTGCGGGGGTGGCAGTCACTTGGTCTTTAGAACTATGGCAACATATGGCATGTGATATATCATACGTTCGGAAATGATGAGAAAGGAAAGAAAATACGAGCTTTTTTTACATTTTCTACATATTACGTTCGAAAAAATTAATTTTTTGATTAAAAAACTTGGAGAGAGGTAAAAAGTGCAGATGAGGGGTAAAAATAGATGATGCTGGATCTGCTACTTGCCTTACCCTAATCGGGGAGAGGGGGATTAATTTCTTTTTAATAAATGTATCTTTGCTTCACTGCTAAAGCTCCTCCTTGGAATGTTTACAAGATTTTATTTAAACTGTCTTTTGATGTATTATTTATGACAATTAGTTAAGCCTTTTAGAGATATTCATATTAGCGAACCAAAATCAACAACGAAGAAGACAGTCTTTACAATACATTGTTTTATTGGAGAAATGGCCAACAACCGATTTCGCCATTGAGGAGGTGATCTGGAGAGGAGATTTTAGCTTTAAAGATCTCAATGGCTTCGAGAGTGGCAGTCTTGAATGGGTCGTTGCATAGATGGAGGATGGTCATGATTTCACTTTGAATCTTTGGGGGCATGTCCCGTGCGGGCAAGGTGGATCGCATATAAAATCTCCTCTCCAGATCACCTCCTCAATTGCCAAACCGTTTTTGATATTTATTCAATTTTAAATTTTTTATCCGATATCTTGTAATTTTTCAAATTTGTATATTTACTTTCCTTTCCATTTTTATTAATACCTTAGTTTACGTTAACTCCGGATGAGTCTTCTTCTAGGTCCGCGTTTTCAATTTTGATTTTTTTCCTTTATATTTCAATTAATTTTCCTCTCAAGGTTTCCTTATAATTTCATTGTTATTGGTTCCTTATCCAACCATTCTCCTTTCCATGTCGCCACTGTACAATTTATATTATTTACTATTTGTTATTTATTCATCCAATCATGTTCACATTCTGTACCATATTTCCTATATATAAAGGCTCATGTCCTCTTGTGTGTATCCTTGATAAAGCCGGGAATAAATGGCGAAACTAGTCGGAAACTCTGTTCTCCCTTTGTTGTGTTGTAAAGTCTCTACCAATTTTATCGAATTATTTTTAGTCTGATGAACCATTTATAAAGTAGTTTTTATGAATCTCACTCCCCATAATTCAACCTCCCCCTTCCCAATTTTTTTTTCATTTTTCTTCGTTTTCTTGACAAAGTGGGAGGCCTGTTCGAATGTACCATTCCAGCATCTTAATTTCTTTTGTATTTTAATTTGGAATTTCAAGCTTTTCAATTTAAACTTGTACAAAATCTATATTATTTCAAATATTGCCTAGAGATTCAGAGTAATCTAGGCGATTTTTATTTTGAACACAAAGCACGTGAATAGTTGATTAACAAGAAGGGCTTTTCATAACATAGTTGCTTTCGTTTCTTTCTTAATTCTAATAATATACGAACCAATTTATTATATTAATAATTGAGACTTAATCCTTATTTGTACAGAGATCTATGGTAATAAGGATCTAGGTAACAAGTTACATAAGCCCAGATTTAATGTTTCTTTTTTTTTTTAATCAAGAATAATAAAACAAAAAAAACTGGTACTCAATTTTGTACAATAATTAATGTACTTTCAAGGAATGAAAAGCGATTCGATTACTTTCCTTGCATGAGCTGAAACAAATATATGAACACTTTAAAGTGTCCCCATTCGTCACCATCGAGTGTGTTCAGTCTGGTGCCCATGTATTGCTGCTGTTGTCCTGCACTACAGGAGGCTGAAACCCAGAACACCAAAATCGATTCGTAACCACTCCTATTGGCGCACTTTCCAAAAACCCTCCACTGTTCGCGGCCGTCTCTTTCCGAGATCCCGTTTAAGTAGGCCAAAGCCACAAAAATCAAATAGGCGATGCGTCGGGCGACTTGACGGGTATGTCGCTGGATGAAATGGAACGGATTCCAGGAACAGGGCGAGTTGAGGCGGAGATGTGACTCGACGGCTTGTCTTGATGCAGCAATACATTGTTTAAAGATTAATAAATGAAAGGTCTTAAGAGGATTTTTTTACGCCAAACCTCAGATGTTGAAATTATTGATTTTCTTTCCTATTTTCATCAATAATACATTGTTTACCTCTGTAAAAACCGGGGATATCATGGGTAATAAGTAAAGAAAAAAATGAACCATTTTTTACCACCCTTACTCTTACGTTTTATCACTTAGAAGAAACAGTCTGACGTCACAAACTGCTCCACGCAAACAAAACTCCATAGACATGCAGGAAAAATTAATCTATTTAAATTTTTTTAGGGGGGGGGGTCCGAAATTGGAAAGAAAAAATTGCTAAAATGTGGTGTCATCAGAAGCAAACCTGTATGTAAAATTTAAGAGCGAATGGAAAAGCGGAAGTGCTTCAAAATTCGACTGAAAGGTTCCGTACCATCTCACAAGATCCAAGAGCAAGTTAATATAAGGGTGGTAAAAATGGGATTTAGAATGTTAGAATGTTTAGAATGTTAGAATGTACATGGAGTTGATTTTGAACTTTGACACAACTCTGTGTAAACTTAATTTGCCGTTGTTGCTACATCCTGCCACGATCATAAAACCTTTTGAAAATGTTCCTTGCGTTCTCGGTACCACTTTCTAAAGAACCCTTGCGTGGAAAAAAATGGCTGTTCTTGATGCAGTCGTTTAAATTAGTTTAAATATACGCCTCATCTAGTGTGATCACAGGTTTCTACTTTTCATCCGCCAGGTATCGTTCAAACAGTCAACGTCGCTCTTGAGCATGCCGCGGCAACAACTTATGAGCGTGGCTCTTGTGTCGCTTCTCCAGTTCTAAAATCACGGTTGATTGTGTTTACGGTGTATACAGATCTGTACTTTCTGTGCAATGGCCTGTGTTGGTGGATTACATCCGGTTACGAGAACCCGAACATTCCGGACGACGTCAGGCGTACGGCTATTGGATGGTTTTGGATCGGCCTGCTTTTTACCGTCAGTAATGGAGCCGCTTCTGGTTTTGTCAATGTTAGTTAGTACTTTTGATATCCCTTTCTTGGAAATTACGAAGCCTCCCTTCTTGCATGCTTTCTTAATTTCGGAATAGCTGAATTTGACGTCGGAAAGGGCTATTAAGTAGCCCTCCTAATACCCGTCAATTTTCGGTGGCTAAACTCAATGTTTTTAGCTCGCTGTTCGAATACTATTTTAATATCGGCCCTAACAATACTCCACATGATAGCTTACGTGAAATGAACCATTAATTGATGTTCATACAGTTAAGGGCTAAATCAATGAACAGGACTGGGAGACGCATCGTGATTTTGATAGTCATGATATAAAAATTGCATTCAGGTCTGATGTTGAAAAGAAAACACAGAGAAAAAAATCAAATGCTTCTTTTAAGTACAAATAAATATCATCATCAATGGTAGTCTGTCTGACGACAGGTTCGTTAGGAAGTTCGTATCTTCTTCCTCCACACGTCTCTGGTAGGAGCTTCTTCTTTCAGTTTTTGGTAGGAGCTTCCTTTGAGTATGCTGTCCAGGATTTTAATTCTTTTCTTCCTCTTGATGGCTCTCCATCTATTCTACCTTCAGTTATTGTTTTGGTGATGTTTTAGTATGTGGCCAATCCAATTGCTCTTCTTTTTATTGATAGTTCTTATGACTTTCATGTTCTCCTTAACTCTTGTAAGCACTTCCTCATTATTGGAACCACGAATAAATACACTACATGATCAAAGGAGTTGGGACACCTGTTGCTCTACCGTAAAGCCGCAAAAAGCTTCAATCAGTAGTGTGTAGGACCACCCCGAGCTGCTATCACTCCCTCCACCCTACATGGCATACTGTCCACAAGTTTACGGCATGAGTCCACCTCCATTCCTAGAGGAGTGTTGTGGTCAGTTCCGGGACAGATGTAGGGCGAACCATCCTGGATCTCACACGTCGTGCCAATTCGTCCCAAAGATGTTCGATGGGGTTGAGATCTGGGCGAGCCAATTCAGTTCTTCAACCCGCATCTCGTCAAACCAGTCGGATATGGATCTTGCTTTGTAGCAAGGCGCATTGTCGTGCTGGAAGAGGAACGGCCCGTCACCGAAGTGTTCCCACAGCGCTGGAAGTGCCCCGTTATTCAGAATGGTCCTGTAGCCATCAGCATTGAGGTTTCCGTCCACCTTGATGAACGGATCATGTTGTGTATATGATACCTTTTAACGTTTTAAAAAATTAATTAATACGTCATCAGCAGTTGCGAGTTTTTTTATTACTTTGATAATTATCTATGGACAGTTGTGTTCATTTTAAAATTTGTGTTATTACAAATATTAATGATTTTCTGCTTGAAGTTGGCAATTTTTATGATAATGTTCGACTTGTTTGCTAACTGATTTCGAATTTTATTGTTTACTAACTGATTTCCCCGGCGTTGCTCGGGCTGTTTGTTTGGTTTTTGCAATATCAGAATTTGAATATAAACGAAAAAGCCTTAATAACTAAATATTCACTTTGGAAAAACGAAAAGAATTCTTTAAATGCTCGCACTGGAATTTTGTGTCCAATTGTGTCCGATGGGAATGCTAAGTCGTATGGTATTTCATTAAATTCAACAAATAATGGATTTTATTTTAACAAAATGCTACTTATAAAAACAGATGGATAGTTTCCATTATCTCCTGCTATGTTGAGTCTAGTAGAAAATGGGCACTGGAGGAATTGGCATTATTTTCAATGAGCTTCGAAACGGTGACCAACATTGCTGATCTTTTAAGAAAGATCACGACTTATTTGCAGGGGCTTTATTGGGACTTGAGATAAACAAAAACATACGGAGTTCCCATTCCTAGACTTTGGACTGCCTCTGAGGTGACCGTGACGTGACGCAATGTTTGATCCCCCTCCCTCCCCTCGTCACAAATCGCCACAGAATGACAACCCCCTCCCACCCCTAGCAAAGTGACGTAATACTTGAATGACCACTTATCATATGGATGCATGTTGATTTTGAACTGTTTTAGTCACTCTGGTAAATTCGCAGCTGGCGCAAACGCTATCCCACACGATCGCAGGCCTTTTTTTAATAACACATTTCCACCTTTTTGCATTTGCTGAAACTAGAACTTCATAACGGACTTAAACGAATGAGAAACAAGGGATTATGGGAAACGCTTCTCTGCTGATTCTCAGAAAACGTGAAAACGCCCGGACACGATTTCGCTTCCTTAGTCGCTCGTATTTGTTTATGTGAAACGGGCTTAAAACAACACTTAAGTGTTGAATGATCAACACCATGAAAGAAGGACAAAGGAATGTCGTCATGCCACTTTTAAAATTTGGCAGAAGTACTGTACATTGCATACATTCTTGGCAACACATACAGACAGAATGCGATAAGGTACAAGAGAAGGAAAAATCCAAGACAGTATGCAAGAATTTGTGTCTAAGTTTTGAAACAACATTGTCTAACTTCTAAGTTAGACGAGTGTCAAACTTATTGAGTTTATTAAATAAGGAATTGCCTATACCTTCAGCCGGTTCCAACAAAAAGTGTCCAATTTATTGGGATGTCCAACTATAGGAGTTTTTGATGAAAAATAAAAAAGAAAATTTAACATCTGAGGTAAGGCGTATGATTAAAACCTTACGGACCCTTTTGAGCTATTCTTATAGAGTTTTACTGTATCATACCTTTCGCTTGACTAAAGGAATCAGGAATTTGTTTGACTAAAGGAATGAGAGATTTTGAGAAGTCTGGCGCTTGTTTTTCACTTTTGAAAGCGGTTTTTTATAGTGAAATATTAGAAAGAAATTATTTAGACTAAGTTATAAATCCTCAGAATGTCAAGATTACGCAAAAAATATATTTCTTGGACAAAAATAGCTTTTAAAAGAGCTTTATTGATTATCTTTTTCATTTCACAGAGCAGATTGATTTCTCAAAGCTCCATTAGTGGCAAGCTACGAATAACAGTAAAAAATTCCCCAGTGTATTTCGCCCCCATTTATTAATTAAATATTAAAGCCATTTTTTTCTCCGTTCTGAAAAGGATTAAAAAAAGTAAAAACACGCATTAGATAATCCTTAATGAATATTTCATTAAAAGCATTTAACTTTCGTTCTTATGAAAGCAACACTCGATAAGCCCTTTCTTTTTTAACACTCCATTTAACGCGTTGAAAAAGCTATATTTTGGGCGTATTTTGTAGTTAACGATTTATAGTTTTTTAATACCGTGTGTCTCAAAAGTCGCGTGCCAAATAGATTAACGTGAAATAGATTAACGTGAAATAACGGAATAACGTGTAGAGCTGATACTACTTTGTGGAGATCACTACAGAACATCTGGAGCAGCTGCAGACGAATTTCACCGCCGGCACCCTGATATTCCCAAGCCCACCAGCTACACTTTTACGCATGACAGAAGAAAGTTTGGACTGTCTTCGAGTGCATGGTGCATATTTTGAACTTGAACGATAAGCTTGCGAAACCGTGTGAACATAAAGCCAACATTCATAAACTTTTCATATGGCACGCGACTTTTGAGACACACGGTATTAGAATTACTTTGTAATAAAATCAAGTGACAAATCAGTGTCAGTAAAAAAGAATCTCGATAACTGATTCTCAAGAAAAATACATAGCGGGAACAAAAAAAAAGTTACATCCTGGAAAGGTCGGGAAAATAACATGTTAATCCTGTGTAATTAATGAACAGATTGTATATTAAAAGTGTATTTACAAAGAAGCTTATAAGCATGTTCTCTGTGATTAGGACAATTTGGAAGATTGCATATTATAATATGCTGTCTAGTTCCAATAGGAATTATATTCCAATCATTAAATTATTATATTGTATGGAAAATATCTGCTCAGGAAAATGCTGATAATAGCAGAAGGTATACTTATGAGTTTCTCTCGTTTTTATTGATTGCGTAAGCCAAATTCTGACAAAGTGCTTTGGATGGTTTGGATCAGTACTCTTACAATTCTTTCAGTCTTGCATAAAGTATGATGCTATTTAATGTTGGTATATTGTACATGGTACAGGCTTTTGTGATAGAAGTTTACTTAGGCAAAGACAAATCTACCCGAATCAAGTTATTATAAGCAATTTGAATTCTAATAATCAATATACGAGATACAGAAGACCAGAAGACACTAGCCAATTCTCTCTTTGCAAAAGTATTTTTTAATATTTTAAATAAAAATTTTAGACGATTTAAATCAATTAAAAGATTAAGCTTCCTTAAAGCTTCCTTAAAGATTAAGTTACTATCAGAGGTGACTCAAATATTTTGCAAGTACGAAAGGTAGTAATTATTTGTTTTTAGTAATCAGAGTTCAGATTAGCTATACGCTGTTCAGAGTTCGCAAAACCGTTGAACAAACAAAAAATTTTCGTCAACATAGGAAATAATATTACAATGTATTATTAAAGATATCAGCCGTAGCGGCAGCATAAAACACAGTTCCTGTCGGCGAACCTTACTTCAAACCCCGAGTGGAGGGGTGTTGAATACTATGCTTAGATAATTATTCCGGTTAGATAAAATATCTTGCACTAAATTTAATGTGGAGCAACTTACTCCTAAAGCAGAATTGATCAATTGAATTGGATTTGACAATTTGTTAAATGGCTTGGATAGATCAGTATTAAATGACTTCATGGTCTTTATTTAAATTGGGATTATTTGAGTTTTCTTGAAGTCAGATGGAAAACGTTGTGCGAAACTAATTGAGTGAAGAAGCGTTGAAAAATATATAAGTTCCAAAGTCACCCCAATTTTTCATTACTATAATTATGAAATCCATGAACAGGTGGTTTCGTTTAACTACCTGGGCAACCTTGTCAGTCCGAGTGGCGAAGGCGACATTATCAATAAACGCCAGAAATTCGCTAAAATCAATGGAATGATGTCGAGGCATCTACGGAGACACATGAACAAAGAGACCTACAAGATAATCTCCAGGTCTGTTCTGCGATTCGGCAGTAAGACATGGACCTGGTCGAAAAGTGATCAACGTAAACTGGAGGCAGCCGAATGCGCGTATTGAGACCGCTTACCGGACACATTTTGCGGGATCGAATTCGGAATGAGGAGATACGACGACAACTGGGCATCGACAACGTCCTGGACAACATCCGACATTATAGGCAACGGTGGCTCAAGCACGTTGAACGGAGGCCAGGCGATCGATGGCCCGTTCGAATGCTGAACCACAAGGGATGCGAGCCCGGGGACGGCCTCGACGCCGCTGGCTGTAATCACTGGAACAGGGCGATTTGCCCTAACCCTAGATAATTATAATTATTAGATAGCAGTCTCGACGAGAATTTTTATTAATAAAAATTGGATGTTGGTTGTTAAGATTATCAATCCAGGTAAGATATTGCATACTTGGTTAAAAAAATAATCAAGTTGGGCCTGATTATTTTTTTATGATAACGAATGTATTTCCAGAGATCAAAGATTTTGGTTTTGTTGTTAACAATTCTAGAGCGTTTAGCTTTGCGAATTTCTTTTTTGAATTGTGCATTAATGCTATTTAAAGGCTGCTTATTATAGGGTGAACGCTCACTAATGAAGCGGCTATATTTGGACTTGTTCGCCTTCCAATACATTCCTGTTCCAGCAATTAGGCGTACTGATATTTATTGAGCTTATTTTACTTTCAAGCCTGATTCAATCAATGCTTGCCAAATTTGTTATAATTATATCAAGTAATATTAACGTTATGAAATGAAGTGTCCTCTGTAACTGTCCGTCTTGATGAAGTTGATAATGGGAAAGAAATCACACAGAATTTCTTTTATTCCTGGCTTTATTAAGCATACTTATGAAGAGGGATGCAAGACGCCTTTTTATATACATAATATTATGTACAAACAGTCTATGATTGGTTGGGTATACATTCATTGATTGGTTGGATAGAAATTAAGGCTGAATCTGATAAAGCTACACTAGTTAAATTATTTGTAATTGGTGGATCATGATTGGTAGGAATACGATCATATAACACGAACATTGTGGTCACATCCAGGAAAATATATATAGTGTATCATATAATCTAACCATTGTGTGGAATGAAAATCTGGTCCAATAATTTAGCGGTGAAAAGAGTACCAATAAATCGCAGTTTGAACAGTTTTTTATTTTTCATTGTGAAGGCAAATGTTACATTGTATGAAAGAAGAACTTTCCAAGTTTTCCAATTTAAGTTACAAGCACTTTCCAACTTCAAACTGCTTGCGCCATCGCCGGAGTAGGAACGGAGTTCTCTTTGAAACTGTCGTCGGAAGGCACAGCACCTTCCCAAACTCGAACACGCAAAAAGTGTTAGATCGTTTTTTCAATGCAGTCCCCGCTAATCTGTGTGACATGAGCATTTGTAAAGTAAGTTGCAAACTTGGACAAACATTCTTTTATCCAATGTAAAGCTTAAAAAAAAATACTACGAGAAATCAAAAGTTGCTCAAACGGCGACATCCTTTGTTTTCACCTTATATTTTTCCGAAAAGTTAAACTTAAGTCTCCTTTGTCAGAAGAACCGTATTTAAATGAAAACCAGATGAGAATTTCTAGCTTTCACAGATCGAAGCAAAATATAAAGTTTCATTCCCATATGATTATTTTCAATCCAATTGAAGATTTGGATTTCCATAATAATATGCAAATAAACACACAGTCATTGGAACGATACATTTTTTTATTGAAGAGATGTTAGGATTTCTTGTCTGTTATTGCTTCATAAATTACTAATGTTTTGCTTTTCTGAAGCAATTGTTTCATTTGACGTTTTTATTCAGGGATACAAGAGAACATCAAATATAGAAAGTTAAACTTTCGGCCTCATCACAGTACTACTTTTTTATGCCATCACTAGATGTATGTGAAAAAAGTATATATTGTTCATTACACATCTTTAATGCCGGTTTAACGGCTGCAATTCTCGAGATCTGAAAAACGAGAAAAGTAATAATGAATTTATTTCTATTGTGAAATGCAGTATTAAACTTTTATGGATACACAGAGCTTTAAAAATGAGTAGATGTGCAGTTTTATCTTTCAAGGGACAATCAAATAGAATTCTGCAGACAGTTTTGTTGTAGTGCTAAACATTCTAAATATTTTCTTTTGAATAACCTAAAATTTCAGCTTGGACAATCTGATAAAATGTTTGAAGATTAACCGTAACAAACATGGATTTTCATGTCTTAGAAATACATCGATCATACGGACTAAAATCAAAGAGGTGAGGCATTTTCAGTTTTTAGTTTTCGACAAAATAAACTTGCATTATAAAGTTAGTTTATAATTTTTATAGATAGTGCCTTATGTTTTAAAATGGTTTCTGAAAAGGGCCACGTAAAAACCGGTTTATTTTTAAGTTTATGACATAAATAACAGAAGTTGGAGGGAACATTAATCATTTCGGGAATGTTTTTTGAAATTGTATAAAAATGCTGTAATTAATCTAACTTATTATTCCTTTTAAAAAAGTAAAACAAAACCCAATTCTCAATTAAGTAATGCTTTTGATCAAGATATTTAATGAATTTTTACAAGTATTTGTCATGATATCGTTTTAGGTGTGAATTCACAAACGAAACTTTAACTTATTTTTTATATTATCTGCCTGTATATTCAATTCAGATTACCATGCAATGAGTTGATAATGTATTTATTTATTTATTTATTTATTTATTTATTTATTTATTTATGTACAAACAATTTAAGATAAATAAACTAATATTGATTTATTTTTCCTTTTTCCGACATTCCCGAAATTGACGGTCGCGTTCCCTGAATGTTGATTACGATCATACTTTACAACCTACACAAAAAAACCTTTTCAGCAGTATTAAGTCTTCATTGTACTTCAGGGATTATGACTTTTTGGTCAATTGCACCGAATGTCTTAAATAAGAATTACAGTACAGTCTTACAAGAAAATCAAAAATAAGAAGCACAACCTTTCTTTACTTCTCAAATACACTACCTTGTCAAAATGAAATACCCCTATTTTACATTAAAATGAGGCATTCCCATGCATTTTAAATGTTGTCGTTCATCCCAACACTACGCAACAGAGGTCGCTTGCATGCGGTACGAATTAAAGTACTAGATAGGGAAAGTAAGGGCACTCCGCCATTTCCGTGCAAAATTTCATTATACAGGGTGATTTACATCGAATGTAAAATACTTAAAGGGGGTATTATAGAGGTTAAGATAAACACAAAACGTCCTATGAACATGGGTCCGAATTTGAACGATAACTGAGATATGAACAGAAATAAAAATGCAAACACCAAGTTCAACAAGTTAATAACTCAGGTTCCGTAAGGCCTAGATTAATGAAATTTGGAGAAATAACAGGGTACATAAGACTGTGTATGCCGTTAAAATTTGATCTAATTCTAACAAGCAGTTTCCGAGTTACTCATTCAACATCATAACACGTGCTCACTTGTGAGTACTAACTAGCACTTGTTACAATTTTGACTGTGTAACTCGGAAACTTCTCGAGTTTAGGCCTTACGGAACTTGAGTTATTAACTTGTTGAACTTGGTGTTTGCATTTTTATTTCTGTTCATATCTCAGTTATCGTTCAAATTCGGACCCATGTTCATAAGACGTTTTGTGTTTATCTTAACCTCTATAATACCCCCTTTAAATATTTTACATTCGATGTAAATCACCCTGTAGAGACATCTACAAGAATGCATTTTGCGGTTCTTGCAATGCTATTGCATAATAATCCGCGAGTTGGCCTTTTTAGCATGCCTGTAGACGTCTCTATGAAGGAATTTTGCACAGAAATGAAGGAGTGTCCTTACTTTCCTTATCCAGTACTTTAGTACGAATGGCTCAAAGAAAGCAGCTTTCAGACTTCGAGTGGGATACAATTGTTGGGTGCCAACTGGCAGGCAAAAGTGTTGGAGAGACGTCAACCCTGCTAAACATCCCCAAATCAGCCGTTCAAAACGTCATCCGGGCGTGGAAAGATAAGAATACGACAGGTGTTCAACTCAGAACCGGTTGAGCCAAGATTATGTCGGCGAGAGACAGAAGGGCGCTTCGCAGGATGGTCACTGTGCCCCTAAGACCATCGTGACACCATCGTGACACCTCATATCAGCATCTGCAACGCAGAGAGGAGATATTGCAATGGCGCAAAGAGGGACGTTACTGGACTCTAGTTGAATGGAATGACGAATCACGATACACCATCTCGCAAGCTGTGTAGCCTGTACTGAAGTTTGGCAGAGAGTAAATGATAGTGTGGGGGCGTTTTTTGTGATGCCCACAGTGGTTTGGTCTAGATCCACCGGTCGCGGAGCGTTATCAAGATATCCTGGTCAACGCCGCAACCACTGCTCTCTGGCAGCATCTTGGAAATGACCCTTTTCTCTTTCAATACGATAGCGGACCTTTCCACAAAGCAAGGATTGTAAGCAGATGGTTAGATGAAATGGGGGTGCGAGAACTTGACTGGCCTGCACAGAACCCCGATCTCAAACCCCATCGAACATCCTTGGGATGTGTTGGAACGTTGATAGCTCACAGGAGCGGAGTGTCCGAAATCTGTGACTGAACTGTCGAAGGCACTTTTGGCGAAATGACGAAAAATTCCTGTAGTAGTGGACAGAATAGGAGCTGTGATAGCAGCAACTAGATACAATACATGCATTTTTCTAAGTGTTTCCATTTAATTGGTGATGTCCCATGACTTTTGGCAAGGTAGTGTATATTAATGCCCTGAAACGAAAAAAAAATTGGCTTAAAATAGCTAAATCTCGGTAGAGAATGCGGTCATCATTTCGGTAACGCCCGTCAAAGTCCGAGAACGTTCCCGAAATGACTGTTTCCGAAATGATTTCTTGACCTTTGATTTTGTTTATACGGCATCGACGTCATCCTGGAAGCCGACTTTCAGGGTTATTAGTTAGTAAATCGTGTTATTTAGCAGAATTACTCTAAAAGTACTTACTTTTCATGCAAACTACATAAATATACAGGGTGTATCTGAAACCCTATCACAACCTTTTAGAGGAAGTAGTATGGATGATTCTAAGCAAAAAAGTTCATATGAACATGATTCGAATTTGAACGATAACCGAGATATGAACAGAAATTAAAATGCCGCCACTAAGATCAACAAGTTAATAACTCAGGTTCTATAACACCTAGGATAATGAAGTTTGGGGGAATAATAGGGTACATAGAATTGTGTATACCATTAAAATTCCAACGAGTAGTTTTCGAGTTACGTAATCAACATCGTAACACGTAGTGGCTAGTACTCACATGTGAGCACATATTACGATGTTGATTGACTGCGTAACTCAGAAACTGCTCGTTCGAATTTGATTAAATTTTAATGGAATAATTTCCCATCTTTCGTTTAATGTTATTTTTTATTTGTTTGAATTGTAAGAAACTGTTTATGGACGCGTTTTAGCCACTATAACGGAAATTATGGATCAGTTCATACAAAATGATTTAAATTTTGATAGAAGTTCAAAGGCAAGACGAAGCAGTTCAATGTCTTGCTATCGACAACTGCTTCCTGAACGAAACAGGAAAAGGCAAACGGCGTTAGATGACTTTAATAAAGAAAAAAACTTCTTGTCCACATACAGATTAGACAATAAATTTACGTGGACAAGAAGTTTTTCTTTATTATTGTTATTATCCACAGTTGGCTTTCGATTATCATCGTTAGAAGACTTCTTCACAAATAACAACAGATGTCAAATGAGGAAGAACTTCATCATCACAAACAAAGCTTCTGTACTCGAACTTTTTTTTTTATTTTCATAAATGTTTCATGAATAAAAATCGCTATTATCAATAAATAAGTTTATAATTAATGTAATAAAAAAGCATTTAACAATAAATGTTGCAAAACAAAAAAAAAAACAAAAAAAAACTGATAAACTTTCTTATTCTCTGTTCTGTTTCACTTATTCCCATTATTTACGCATTAAGATGACCTCGTTTAGCGCTGTTTCGTTTAGCGCTGTTTCGTTTAGCGCTGAAACTTATTGGAACGTATCCCCCGCGTTAAGCGGGGTCTTACTGTATATGGTGCGAATTTTTTAACTACTGTTTGTTTTTAAAAGAATGAGATTTTTTTTATTACTATGATAGGATAAATTCCTATTATGATTTTGTCGACACGTTCACCATAGACGACAATGCTGTCAAGCTATAAAGTGCACGAAAATATTCAGACACGATCTCTTTATTCGAATTTTTAATTTTACGTGTATATAAATTACGCCGTTGGAAACAAAAAACGAAACAAAAACAAAAAAAGATCGCGAAGGCACACTTCTCCAATTTCTGCGTATGAAATAAAAAAATTTTGTTCTATCTTGTAAATTTTCGTGATATCGATAGCTGAAATGTGTCAAGAATTTTATGTATATCTTTATGTTTAATAAAAACATAAAATTAGCTTTACATGGACTTGTCTCATCCTTCACGCCATTTTTTTTTGTATTTATTTATTTATTTTCTTCTTCACAAATGAGTGATTAATTTCTTTAGCAAAGCTAGTTAAATAAATGACTTCTCATACAATAAAAAACAACAAATTTACAGTTTAATTTGAGTTTAGTTTAATGTAGTTTTTCTTTGAGTCAAAAGTGCATTAAATTACCTATGTCGTGCAATTTTTAAGGTAATTTTTGATGAGAAAGAGGAAAATCGTTTAAAATTTAATTTAACTTCTGAAATTGTTCACGAAAATTATTGCTTGTTTTTTTGTAAAATTTCATTTTATTAATTAATCATTCAGGAGCATTTGTTAAAAAATGAAATCGATTAAGAGTCTAATGAGAATGATAAGAGTGGAAGAAAATTAAAAGCCACCGGGAAGGAAAGAATAAGATCATTAATAACAACAACAACATCACAAAAAAAGAAAGAATGAAATCCAAAATGATAAAAAGTTACCCATTATCTAATTATGAATCGATTATATTTTTTGTAATTTCGAAAACTAATTCCAAAATGCTATTGTTAATTACCTTGTGAAATACAGATGGATATTTTTTGAGCGATTTAATTGACGCTTGAAACGTATTTTCATGAGAAATTTAAACCAGAATTGATATGTGTATCAACTTATATGCATAATCTTTAAGATTGGAAATTTGGTTATCAAAAAAATGTAGGATTTTTACTTTCGTAGAACAACGGAACAATTTAGGTGCGTTTACCGGTTTCAGAAAAGGTTAAAGGAGATGAAAGATTATTTCACTAGTAGTGTTCTAAACAATTAGGAATCGCTGAAACTTTCCCATTAGGAAAGGCTCATTTGATCTCGAGCTGAGAATTCAATATTGTATAAGCGAGGGCTGAACCCTCTTTTATAAAGAACTTTGGTTTATCAATGAAGGGAACCCGAAACCCTTTGGTGTGAAGAGAGAGACAGGATTGACACTTGAATAAGGTCGATCGTTGAAGAGGGAGCTCATAAAATGAACCTGAAATTAAAACGGAACGAGAAAAGCACAGGTGCTTAGAAAAAGGTAAAGAATAGCGAGGGAAAAGTAACACATATTTTAAGCTGTGAATATGATCGTAACTGGAATCCGTAATGGCAAGCACACAATTTATCTTATTCATATGACATAATTTTATTTATGAATCAAACTATTATCTATGATCAAATTATTTGTCAAAGATAGATTTATTCTAAATTCAAAGATAACTGCATATCAGTTACAAATATTTAGTTAGTAGTAGGTAGTACATAAAGTCCGGTAACACTTTCAAAATGTTCTTATAGAAAAGATTTGAAACGTATTACTAACAGCAATACGAAATCTAGTACAGAATATATTGTTTTTTCACACAACAAACCTTAAAAAATATGTTATGTGACGCGGCAAATATCCACACGATAATCCAATCTTGCCAGTCAAGGCCCAACATGTCCTCCATCTCTTGCTCAATTCTCCTTCTCAGTTCCTTCACTTTTGGTAGAGGAGGGATATACAAGGCTTTTCCAAAAGGTATTATGGAAATTAGGGGTGAGATTTGAGCACGCGACAGCCACAGTCATAACGGCCAGAAGTCATAACGGCCAGAAGTCTTTCCTTCCTATACAGATTATTTTTACGCATTAACTAAAGAAAATATTAGAAGACAGCAACGTGTGAACAAGATCCTCCTCATCAATAATCAAACATCCTTCGAGAGGAATGGCTTAATTGATTATATAATAGGACAAGGATTATGAAAACCGGAACCGAAGAGGGGCTTCCCATTAGGTCATGCTTGTTAGTATAAAAGGGACATCGTCTCCTAGTTTCACTTTGTAACATTGTAGCCTCCGAAGATGATGTAATATCGAAACGCGTTAGGCATTAAATTTTGTTTCTGTATCACTTTCTATACTTTTTTTTAATTAGTTATTCCACATCATACAAGTCAATGTATGTTTTTAGTATATTTCTACAACGTTGTGCGGCAGTCCGGCGTTGTCAAATACTGTACACCACTATTGTTTGGAATACAATGATGAGATAATTATGCAGATGTTGTTGACTCAATGTCTTAATTGTGGGTTTATTCATCTGCTCAACATAGTATAATAATGAAAAATCAATAAACATAAATAAAAAGGAACTAAAAAGAGAAGAACGACGAGATCTTTCGTCCTGGCACTGAGGACATCTTCAGGTCATCTGGCCTGGTTTAAAGTTTGAGAGCCCTCCCCTTGTTCTTGGACATTTCGCGGTGTTGGGTGTCAGGCAAGATTTGTGGCTTTTTTGCGGAGGAGGACTGACCTGGGGGGGTGAGATGGGCAGGGTGGGATGGAGTTGGCGGTAAAAATGTAAACAAAACGAAACGAAAGTAATAGAACTTAAAATCAACTTAAATATTGAAATGAAAAATAGATCTAATTATAGAATTACTACCAAAATTTAGGTGGATTTGATAAGAAAGTAGATATTAATATGAGAGTAGATTGAATTATAAAATTAATTGCCAATTTGGGTGGACTTGATAATAACAACTTGCCAAATTGTTATTATCTTTTTTTATGTAAATTGATTCTTTGATTACTCATTTTATATAATTTTGCTCTCTCTTTAATATAGCTACCTGGTTCCATGCTACTGGGTGATCATTTGTGTAAGCATGGAGAGCAATGGGATTGTTGAAATCTTTTGTTCTGCATGCATTTTGATGTTCATGAATACGCGTTTCTAATCGTCTTTTCGTCTGACCTGTGTACGACTTATTGCATTGTGAGCATGGTATATTATAATTGAGTTCTGAGTTTTTTTTCACCGGGACTGGAGGTGATGTGTTTAATTTGACTAGACTGTTGAAAAGAGAGTTTGGGTTGCGAAATACTGGTTGGGCTTCGGTATCATTGAAAAATTTTTTAATGTCACGATTTAGTTTATGGTGGTATTGAAAAGAGAATTTAATTTTTTCTTTTTTGTTATCCGTTTGATTATTTTCCACAGGATTCATATTTTTCCTATTCGTTGACGCATTTTGTCAGAATTTGTTTTGGATAGCCATTTTTTTCCAAAACATATCTATTTGTTTATGAATATTGATGGGAGAGCAGAGGTTCTATATACGAGATAGATGATTCTTAATGATGTTCATTTTGTGGTGGTAAGGTTGATAAGAGTTATAGTTGATACCTTGTGTGGGTTTTTCATATAAATCAAATATCATCCTGTTATTGTGGCGAGTGATTAAAAGATCTAGGAAAATGAGCTGGTTATTATTTATTGCGGTTGTAGTGAATTGGAAGGAGGAATTAGATTGCAAATGATCTACAATGTTTTGAATATTGTAGTCTTTTGTGATTATTAAGATATCATCTACGTATCTTATCCAGCACACTATTTTTGATTTGAGTTCTGATTTGTTTATTAATTCGTATTCCACATTATGTGCATACAAGTTGGCAAGAAGGGGGCTCAGGGGGCTTCCCATTGGTAGGTCCTGTGTCTGAGAGAATAATTTATTGTCGAATGTGAATTGGTTGTTATCTAAGCATAATTTTACACCCTCTATAAGATTGTTGATTGTGGTGCTGTCAAGTTGTGTCTGTAATGTTTGTTTGAGGATATTTAAGGTCTGTGGGACAGGCACATGGTCATAAATGCTGTTAACTCATTTGAATTTGATAGTAACTTTTTAATTTTTGGTTTCTAATTGCATTTTGACTTGGTAGGAATTTTTACATGAATATATAAAATTGCAGTATGGAGTTAAATTTTTTTTCCAGATATTGGGCTATTTTGTACGTGGCGGAATTTTTTGTTGAGGTTATAGGTCTTGGTTTATTGTTTTTATGTAGTTTTGGAATTGAGAAGAAATTATTAGGAAGGGAATTATTTGGTCTCAAATTGTTGTAAGTACTGTCGTCAATCATTTTACATTTTTTCCATTTTAAGAGCAGATTGATTGTTTTGTTTAGGAAGGTTTTCGACTTAAATTGTAGTTCTGATTGAAAATGTGTATTGTTATTAATAAATTCCATAGTGCTGTCTATATATTCTTTCTTATGTTGAATGACTATTTTTTTGCCTTTATCTATGGGGGTGATGTGAAGGTCTTTCTTCTTAATGAATCGTCTTTTTAATTCTTTTTGGGAGTTGTCTGACGTGTTGTTCGGGAGTATACTGAATATTGCCTTTTCTTATCATTTCTTTTTTGTTTTCAGGGATTTTTCTTATCATTTCTTCTATATCTGCTATATAATCAATAATATTCAACGAGGCAGGCAGTTTAAAATTCAGACCTAATGATAGAAGTTGCAAGAAATTGTAGGGGATGTCAATGTCGGAGAGATTGATAACGTTATTCTGGTTGGTTTGGTTTAGCAATTTGCGGGCTTTATCATTTTTCATTTTGCTTAAGTTTGTTTTTAATTCTTCACATTTATTCCTGACATAGTCTAAGATGAAACGTAAGGAATCAGGATCTAAATTTATTGATCAGGATGGCACGTGTTTTGTTTAATGACGTTTTCAAACGTTCCAGTGTTGAACTAAGCCAGATGACCTGAAGATGTCCTGAGTGCCAGGACGAAAGATCTCGTCGTTCTTCTTTTTTTAGTTCCTTTTTGTTTATGTTATTGATTTTTCATTATTATACTATGTTGAGCAGATGAATAAACCCACAATTCAGACATAGTGTTTGGAATCTCCTATCAGAGGTTCCTTCTGTTAATGAATGCAAATTTCTGTATTTTGACAGTCCATCTTGACAACCTCGATGCCTCGACAGCGTCATGCAAGGGGTTTCATCAGCTGACCCCGTATGAACTTTCCAGGAAGGGTTGGTTACATTATCGTGTAGCACTGAAAAGCGGCGTGACATAAACGTTTCAAGGTGCGTTTGAAGCGCATGCAAAACATCCTCGTGCACGTCCTTACCGTCCACGGAAAACTAATGCAAGGAAAATCGGTCTATCCACTCCGTGCCTTGCAACACTCTCCAGAGCTTTTTCCTCAGGAACTCTGTCATGCTCTTTCGAAGTCATAGAATATGCAAATACTATGCCATTTTATATGATGGACTTGAACATCTGCGGAATTTTGGTATTTGCGTGCGGTCTTGGAAACGATCCGTTGTGGATACCGAGGGATGGCTGCACTTTTGTTAATTTGCATCTCGATTTAAAAAATAAGATCAAAATTCATAATAAAATTTAAACTAAAGTGTATTTTATGAAGATTAATTAAAAACATTTCACATTTTCACGAATGGAAAATTCAAAATGATTTATGATCTCTGCTTTCTATTTCCCTGAACTTCAGTTTGCATGTATAGTTTTCGGAAAATTTTGCATTAGTTTTTTAATAACCAGAATATTTAATATCAAGTTAATGTAAAATTCATGTATGTATTCTTACAAGATCTGATGAAAGCTTTTAATATCAATATTCAGATAAGAATGTTAATTTCTTTAAGAAAACCGTGTGACAGATGAAAGTGTCAGATTTAATGTTGCGGATTACCTGAACGTATTTTCATATTATATGTTCAAATTTGTCATGTGATGAATATTCAGTGAAAGAATGAAAAATCTATTATCTGAAAAATGATTAATCGGAAATGCACTAACTTTTCTCATCAGACAAATCAGGTTTTCACATAGAAAACATTTTTCATTTTTGTTTATGCGTCTTCAACTGATAATTTGCGAAAATCAAAAAATCAAAAAAAAAAAAAGTAAAAAATAAAAAAACAATTGGGAGACGGGCGGAACGGATAGATAAATAGGAATTTAAAAGATGGCAACAGGAAATTAATATTTTAGAGGCGTCAGGATCGTAGTTAGTTTATATTAGAATACCTTGTATGTTTGTAATTAAGACTACAGTTTAATGAAACATACAAATTTAAATCACAAGTTCATATCTTTCCTTAGCTCATATAACATTAAATAAAAAGATTTCAACACTAGTAATATGTTAATGTTATGTATGATCTGTTCAATCAATGATTAAAAACTAAATGAGAAATAGCATCGGAGGTTTTCGTGGAAACATCGAGGATGAGAAACGTTTCCTCTTGAAAATTAATAATCGCAAACAACTCACTTTTGTGGAGAGGTTTAAACACGGCGATCATTAGCAACGAGAAGTTTCAGCGGTTTTTGCTAATTGAGCGAGAAATATGAACCGGGACGGGTTTAAGGGAATTTGATTGACAACGTGCAAGAATATTCGGCCAAGGCGGCGAAATCGCGCGTCATTAAACCTTTCGAATTGTGCTAACAATTTCTACTCAAGATTGTGCATAATGGCCGCGTTACAGTTTACCTCGTCAACTAATAAGCGCGAGTGCTTAATACATCATAAATTGAAGGCGAAAACAGTTGAAGATAAAGATCGAATGTCCAGTGCAACTGCTATGGCTATTGCAGCTGCTGCAGCCAAAGCCAAATGTGATTCTTATCTGGTTGTCTAATGCCACGCCACCTTGTTGCTAATGAAGTTGCAACCACGTTGCTTCGTCCTAATTGATGGCTCTCGCTGCGCACCAAAAGTCTCAATTAAAGCTTAGCAGTCGGTGTGACATTCATAAGGCGATCCTCCTCGAAGAGTTTAAGCAATTCGGTTCGGCAAGGCAATTAAGAACTTCTGTGTTGGTCAACATCAGCGTATAAAGTCACCCAATGGGATTCGCAGGTGGGATAATTGGTATAATGGAAACACATGATGTGAATGTTCTGTTACGAATATATAGGATTAACCACTTAGTAACTCATATACCTTTATATAGAGAATTTCACAAGCTGAATGCCAAATTAATATCGAAGCTAACCTGACTAACCTGTATGAATGCATAGAGTGGCATTTATTTCATCGAAAAACTAACTCCCATGATATCCGAGAATAATATCAAATTTATCTTACGAGAAATTAAGGAAAAAATATAATCAAAGTCATTTCAATGCGATTAAGAAATAATTTAAAGATTCATTTTTGTATTAATTCCTTGATATCTAATAAAAGTTTACTTTCTTATTCTAATCAAGAACAAATGGCTAATTTAAATTGAGAATTCTCGATATGAAATCTTTAGAAACTTATTACTCTATTTTGTTTCGGTTAAACTTGAGTAAACGTAAGTTTGCCTGTGGGCTTCAATCTTACTCGTTTCCTATATCCAACTTTTTAAAAGTATTTTGTGCATATAATTATAAAGACTTGTTTTCTTTTTATTTGCCAAACTTTTTCGCGGAGTGCTTTAAAAGCGTCTGTATATAAAATTCTGCGGAAACGAATATAATTTCTCAAATAAAGCTTCTTGATCTCATTATCGGTTAACTTCTAATTTGAAGTCAAGTGCAAATTCAATTACTGAATTCCATTATTTGATTAAAGCGGTAATATTTTAATTACTAAAACTGTTTAAAAAATAAATAGCAGCAAAGCTTGAATACATTAGATTAAAGAAAATCTAATTTTGTAAATCATTTACGAGGATAAGTCAAAATGAAAAGCACTCTGAACTTTTATTGGAGTTATTTCTAAGAAAATAACTCAAAGCACGAAGAAGGTTAGAATAATTCGTTCATCATTTCTGTAATAGTAAGGAAGGTCATAAAATTAAGTTACAAATTAAACGATAAAATACCTGGAACGATTTATATTTACAAGGAAATGTATCTTGAAAGGCTAATTTGTCCTTTTACATATGAAATAGACTTGGAATAACTATTTTCTTTTAGCCTTCTTTATTCTTATAAATTAACGAATTTCGCAAGAGAATTTTGCAAGGAATTTGTCATGCATAATGTTTACGGTGAACAGATTGCAGCCATTGATTATCCTTAAAAGAATTACAACTCATTAATTTAACGTGTTTTTTTAACTTCTTTATGGTTTTATTGAGCTTTAAGAAGAGATTATTTCCATTTGTTGTAGACATACTATTTGATGATAAATCTAACGACAAAATAAAAAAATATGGATAGTACGAGGGGCGATTGATAAATAAGGTCTCCATGGCTGTAACTTTTTTATTTGTTAACCGATTTTCAAAATTCTTTTTGTATCTTATACTCACATTTGTCCTCTATGTAATGCACTATTCACTTTTTCGACATAGTCCCCATCCCTTTCCACGCTTGACTAGTTGGGTGAACCCGTCGGAGAGGAATTCCGGAGTTGTTGTCGACACCAGGATTGAATGGCAGCTTTGGACCTTCTTCTGGAGTACGAAACGTCCGCCCGCACACGATTCACCACACACCAGAGGCGTTGCAGCGCCTACAGTTCAAAGATGAAAAATTGCAGTTCAAAAATGAAAGACTTTGCACATTGCGACTTTCACCACTTCCCAAAGAAGAAAGAGCCCCTTAAGGGACATGAGTTGGTTCTGACGGCGAGGTAAACGCTGCCATTCAATCCTGGTGTCGACAACAACTCCGGAATTCCTCTCCGACGGGTTCACCAACTAGTCACGCGTTGGCGCAATGCGTGGAAAGGGATGGGGACTATGTCGAAAAGTGAATAGCGCATTACATATAATCGACGATTCATGTGAATTTTCTTCTAATTACTTCTTTCATAATATATTCCTTTCGTAACTAATTTCTGTTAGAACTTCAGTCTAACTTATCCCCAGTTTCAAGAAAATTCGACATTGCTCCAGGTGGTTAAAAGATATACGTTAATTTGTTTAAAATTAAACTCAATATTAAACTTGAAGGAATAAATTGAAAATTATTAATATGATAAAAATAGAATGACCTTGCGATTTAATATTTGTATCCAGAAAAATAGAAAGTCGACTCATATTTCAAATGCGTGGCGCCAAGCAACGCTTTTTTTTTTATACATGATGGATTGAAATTTTGTGGACTCCTAAGGCGATCAAACTGGCAATTTCGATCTTCCGGATCCTTCGACGGGCGCTAACATCGCAAGAGCAACTCTTCATTTATTGGAGTTCTAGAATCGTTTAGTTTTATTTATTTTCTCATTATATTAATTATTTTTATTGTTATTTAAAACGTTATAGATTTTAATGACATTATACAAGGCTTCAAATTTTAAAACAAATTTAAATAGTATTAAAATACCTAGTGAAACTTTAATTTCTTTTAGATTTTTCCTTATATACAGGATGAGTCAAAAGTCACTGGACATAGCTGTATTTCGGAAATGTAGTGTAAAATGAACTTTGCGACCCTGCTAGCAGGGAATAGGATAGGTGCTATCTTTTGGGACAGTTTTAGAGTTGAATGCCTTTTCGGGTCAAGGTTCATTTTCTTAAATAGGAAGGGGGTCCTGTGGCATATCAAATAAGACCTAAACCGGATTGCAGCGTGTTTAATGTGTTGTCCCTGCTGCTGGACACAGCTCAAGTTGCTTTATCCATTCATTATACACTCATACAAGAACATCGGGGTTAATGCTGTCACAGGGCTGTAGGATGCGTTGCTGAAGTTGACGTTTTTCTTTGGATTTTCACAGTGTACACAAGTGGTTTCACGTGGCCCTACTGATAAAAATCTTGCGGCACGAGGTCTGGGGAACGTGGTGGCCACTCCACAGGACCCCGCCTGCCAATCCAATGACCAGGTAATGGCTTATCCAGCCACTGACGGACATTACTATCCTGCTAGAAAAAACTTGGGAAATTGCCATCTTCAGTCAACAGTGGCTGGAACACAGTGTTCTGTAAAATTCGCAGGTGCTCATCAGCATTTAGGCTACGGTCTATGAAAATTGGTCGAATTAAACGGGTGTCTGACATTCCACACCTTACAATAATTTTTACATCACCAACGAGTTTGGATGGATCTGTCCAATGAGGGTTCGTATCGCTCCACTATCTCATGTTCTGATGGATCACCTCACCATGGACATAAAAATTTTCCTCATCACTAAACACAGTGTTACGTGCAAATGAAGGATGCAAGTCGATAGTTGTCCAGAGCCAGGTACAAAACTCCTCACGTCTGTCCGGATCATCCTTGAATAATTTTTGCTCCATCTGAATTTTGAATGGATGTCACTTATTGATACGCAGAATCCGTGCTATGAATGATTGGCTGAGTCCATAGTCAGCTGGAAGCCGTCTTGTACTGCGTTGTGGACTCTTTCCAAATGCTGCCAACACCATTGTTGAGGTTGCCTCATCGGTTGATGTTTTTGGCCGGCCTGTATGAGTTTTATGTACAACAGTCCCAGTATCTCTAAAATGTGATATCACATATGCCACGGTACAATGCGCGATTGGTTCTTTATCAGGGTGCCAGGTGTTAAAATCAGCAACAATGATATGGTAGGGGCGTTTCCCGGCCATCAGGATCACCTTCTTTTGCTTCATTAGTGCCAACCCCACTTACCTATAACAGACAGTGGTATAATGTCAATGTTTTTCTTAATAACTTGAGAGCCACAGCAGATAACTGAGATCCAATTACAGGAAAGAGCTGAGAAAATAATGGTGTTACTTGATATGCCACATGACATTCCCATTTTAGAAAATGAACTTTATCCAAAATGACGGATTTCAGGATGGCGGCCAAACTCCAAAAAATAGAGCACCTATCCTATTTCCTGCTAGCATGGTCACATCGCTCATTTTACACACCATTTCCGAGATACAGCTATCTCCAGTGATTTTTGACTCATCCTGTACTTTGATTGTTCATTTCTTAGATTGGATATATATTACTGTTTAGACTCAGAATTTAATGGATATAGGTATCATATAAAGTACATTTATATAAAAGCAAACTTAGATTCATGAGGGAGCAGGAAACTGTATACAAATAGGAGATTAAATTCCTAATTCTACTAAATCCATTAAACCGTAAAGCTCGCATCGACCCCTTTAAGCAATTCGCAATTTTTGTGGTTTTCTGTTCTCACGTCTCAACCATGATTGAATTCGCTATATCAGAGCGGCCTCTCCATTTGATTATTTGTTATTAAATGTTATGCACAATTTCCTGACTCTGTTAGAGCCACAATAAAGATGCTTGATAATTGTATTTTTGATAATTGTGTTCTCTTTATCGTCATTGAAGCAGTTATTTTCAAATCGATTATATTAAAAGAGGTTATTAAATTTTGAAATGCTAACTCGACACAATGGAGCGCCCTTGTTTATTATCATAATTTGCTTTATCAGTATCAATAAATCTTTATTGTATAACGATTAAATAAATGAGGCTGCTTTGAAAAATGACGTAAAAACCTTTTGTTTTTTTTCAAATTCCAAGGACCTCGTTCAACGACACACTCATTCTATTTTCTTCCTACATCAAGAAGCTTATTTATGCTTAAATAGAAAATAGCCCTTATTAATATGATCATATTTTAAGCACAATTTAGAATTTATAATATTTACAGGATAATCTAAAAAAAATTTAAAATTCGATTTGAGTTTAAAACGATCTCATTTTAAATTAAATACGTAATTTATTAATGAATTAAAAAAATTATTAAAAATAATTATTAATGACTTCATTAAAAGTAATGAATTAAAACATTCATTAAAAGTAATGAATTCAAATTATTCAAATTCAAATTTAAAATGAATTTAAATTTTCTAAGAGAAATGGAAGTTTTAATTTTGCTCATGGACGTAATTAATTCAATAATTGGATATTTATATTTGAACCAGCCAGTTATCGTAAACTGAATAATCAGGAACTGAAACAGCTAGGCTATCTAATATGGAGGCGCAGCTAACTGCCGATTGTTTTAACTGTTAATAAGCTCAGGAGTGAAAGAAAATTTTTACACAACTTCAAACCTCCAAATGATTGTTTTAATGTCTGGGTGTTAACTTCAGAATCGCTTACAAAATCTCGCGTCGAGTCATTAAATGAAAACTTTAGGGAGTGCAAGTGTGACGTCAATCCTGGGTGCTTATCAGTCACGTGACTCGAATTGGCTCCTCTCTTCGGGATTTAACATTGGTTCCAACGTAGAGATGGAATAAAGTCGCTTTGTATAAATCCTGTGTTTATAACACTTATAAGATGTGAAATTGTTGAGTTCCTCACTGCTCAAGAAGGAGCCAAAACGGCGATTTACACATCTATCGTTTTTCAAAAGAAAGAAAGATCCGCGAACGATAACATTCTTTCGTTAAGAGATTAAAAGTGATTAAAAAGCGTTCTAATATTAATTTATAAATTATATAACGGAATTAAATGTCTTGATAATAATATAAATTACACAAATTCACATAATAATTTAAGAGATATCATTTTTACTGACCACCCGTTTCAACATTACTGGTACGTATATTGCGTGGTTCCATTGTTTGGAACCAGCGATCCCATTTCCTAGGCTCTCGGCCCCTTCATCACGCAAATGACGTAGTCACTTGCACTCCTTATAAAGAGAAAGCTGTTTTTTTCTTCTAATTGTCAAACCGAAATACCTCTTATCTTGTCCAGAAATGTTTTTCCAGTTCTTGGATTATCTAACAGTAAATAAGAAACGTGTGACAACTGATAGAGAAAAAGAATAAACGGTATGAGATATCAGAACACTCAGCAGGTACAAATATGCCTATAACACTTAAATCCTTAAAAATTAAAGATATCAAGAAAAAACAGAAATAATTCAATTACTTCATGAAATGATTACCAGAGTCCTCCAATGCCATTTTTATTTTCACCATTTAGTCAAATTGTAAGTATCCCTCAAGAATGAAAAAAAAAATTTTAATTTAAAATGGTTGAGTTTTCTAAATTAGCACGCTCCTTCTGTTTCTCAAAATTTAACACGAATACCAATGAATAAAGGGCACTAATCATTTGTTAAAGTGCACAGTGGCAATGTTGAAACGTAGTGGAAGTTGTTTAAAACAGCTCTGATTTCTTCGGTTGCATTGTGTTATCGTAAGCCGTTGAGTGTAGCTTAGAGCAGTGAGAAAAGGACTGCATGATAGAACCACAAGATGAAAGGGATACAGATGCGACACGTAAGGTTAAAAAACACTAAACAGTCCAAAGGATAGTGCGATGGTGGCGGCATGCGGTGAATGGATTCAAAACTAGTACACATTGAAAGGAAAATAGAAGATTATAGGACAACTCTACGATCACATACAATTTTATTTAAATCGAAAGAGTAGCAAATTAATAAGACTGTGGCATATTTAAAAATTTTTAATTCGAACCCTAAATGAGTGAAAAATCGAAAATTCCGAACACAATTTCCAATGTCATGGTTACGTTAATGAAAGCACGGTTTGCTTCACAGTGTAAATTAATACATCGCACGCGAGATTAATCATCATCATTAAATAAATCAATTAGTTTTATTTTATTTATGTAAGCATATATTGATGATGACCAATCTCGCGTGTAATGTATTAACGTATACAGTGAAGCAAAACCATGCCTCTGTTGACGTCACCAAGATGGACGTTCCACTATTGGAAATTGCGTTCGGAATTTTCGATTATTCGCACATTTAGGGTTCGAGTTAAAAATTTTTAAATATGTCACGATATTACTAACGCGTTAATCTATCGATTTACCGGGTGGGTAAGAAATAACGTGAGGTGTTCAGAGCTCGCAAGCGGGAATTCTATTAGGCCAAATGCAATACATTTTGGTGTATATACTTAGTGGAACATGCAGTTTCGATTTCTGCAAAAAAAAAAAAATAGTACCAAAAGCCGCCATAGGGGGCGCTTATTTCAAGAAAACAATGAATACATTTGCTTAAGCGCGTTCCGTGTTGAGCAGTCATGACAATAAAAGGCAAGGCTGGGGATTTCCCATCATTCACGAACGAATGGCCTGACGATGTCGCTTACTCTGCCTGACCAGGCGTTATTAGTCAAGTTGTTTTATCAGAAGAGCGACAATGCAAGTGCTACCCTTCGTGAATTCCGGCGATTGAAAACGTTACGAAGAGGACCGATGAGCATAACTAACTTACGGAAAATGATTGAACGATTTGAATCTACCGGAACTCTAGGAGTGCAACCAGGCCGGGGACGTAAACGAATCAGGCAGCAACATGTTGAAGAAGTTGTGGAACAGGAGATGACTACTGTGCAGGGTACTAGCAGTGCACACGCAATATCACGCCAAACAGATATCCCATATTCGACGGTGAGGAAAATACCGTATTGCATAAGATATTGACATTTTATCCCTAGAAACTCACACCTGTTCAACAATTGCTTCCTGGAGAAGAACGTACCCGAACTGACTTTTCGTTGAGATTTTTAGCACGTATGGAAGTGGATGATGCATGGCCATGGCAAATTTTATGGAGTGATGAGGCACATTTTTATTTGTATGGTGATATCAATACCCACAATTGCCGTATTTGGGCTGCATCAAATCCACAAGTGTGTCTACCAACTCCTATGCATTCACCGAAACTAACAGTATGGTGCGGTTTTACTGCTTCTTTCATCATCGGCCCGTACTTTTTTGAAGAAATCCCGTCCCCATGGACCGGTGACTTGTTCCGTCAATTCTGCCAGGTATGCCGATATGCTTGAGAATTTTGTGATACCACGATTGCAGGAAAAGGGTTGTCTGGATTCTACCATTTTTATGCAGGATGGTGCGCCACCGCACATCGGACGTCAGGTGCAGCAGATCTTGCGAGAACGTTTTTCAAACAGAATAATTAGTCGTGCATTTTCCATGGTATGGCCACCCAGGTCGCCTGATCTCAGCCCTTGTGATTTTTGGTTATGGGGATATTTGAAAAGCCTTGTGTATCAAGCACATGTTCCTGACCTCTCAACCTTAAAGGATCAAATAACGTTACATATCAGACTAATTAATGCAGATATGCTGCGAGCTGCCGTAGAAAATGTCGTGTACCGCATGCAGCTATTGGAACAGCACACTGGTGGTCATATTGAAATACATTTGTAATAAAAAATAAAACATTGTTTATTGTTGTTACTAAAGTTGGTTTGTACGGTATTTGTTCATTTGACAATTAGGTATTCATTGTTTTCTTGAAATAAGCGCCCCCTATGGCGACTTTTGTTTTTTTTTTTTTTTTTTGCAGAAATCGAAACTGCATGTTCCACTAAGTATATACACCAAAATTTTCTGCATTTGGCCTAATAGAATTCCCGCTAGCGAGCTCTGAACACCTCACGTTATTTCTTGCCCACCCGGTAAATAAAGTTGCATTGACATTAGAGTTGTCCTTTAATTTATTATGAAAGTTTGCATTTGCTTATTTTTTGTGCAGTTTAGCCACAAGTTACGCAGAGTATTTATTTTCATTTAGCAAATAAATTTATTTTTTTTCACCACAGACTATTTCTTAAGGCCAAGCAGCTAGTCCAGTGTGAAAATCCAGCAACACAAAGAGGGATCGCAAACATTGTATGAACCACACAAATTATTTTTAAACCCATAAAAATTATTTTTATATTAAATAAAATATTAAAGATTTAGAACTGGAAAAGCATTACAAGAATTGTGTTCATAAGCTGCTACCAAGACACGTCGCAGAAAGGAAGAAGAACTGTCGGAAGGTGTATGAGGATTACCTCGCAACAGAACGATGGTCACTTTCGGTGACGACTACGTCTACCTCAACGACTGCAACATACTCCGCGCGATATTCTACCGTCCACGTGGAGAGATGTTATATCAAAAGTGGTCCAAGGAATGTAAGGAAAGTTTTTCAAAAGGATTTATGGTGATTGCGGGATATTCGTAAGCAGCAAGTTCACAATCAGAAGAGTGGTCGGGAAGGCTAAGGTTGTTAACTCCATATTCTCAGTCTAATTTTCCACGAGGAAATCCTCACATTGTATGGAGTGGACAAAAGCAAAGTTTGGCTACAACAAGATAAAACCTCCAAACATAAGTCTAACTCGACTGTTAATTTATGTTGGAATGTTTACGAAGAAATCCCCTTTCTCCACCAACATTCGTGTTCTATTTGATGACCCTAGTTGCATCTGAATTCACGTTATCCCTTTCATGATATCCCTAGATTTCTGTGGATATGAATTAGTGAAATGAGTCCTTGCTCGACGCCGTCCAACAAACAACAGGGTCTCTGGAAAGCCTGCTAACAAAATGGAACAATATCAGTCTCGCTGTTCTGCAGACATCTTTTCTACCTACAGTGGAAGATACGGTGCAGGGTAATAGCCCACAACCAGGGTCATCAAATAGAACACGAATGTTGGTGGAGAAAAGGGATTTCTTCGTAAACATTCTCCTCTAAAACATTATCAAAGATCGTAATCAACCTTCTGTAGAAGGAAAATGGTGATTAGTGTGCAGTGCACAGAGGCGCGAACATCCAGCAGTTAAGGCAGTAGCAACAGCTAAAGCCAATGCCTGAAAGAAGTTCGGGGAGAGATTGGAGGCATAATAATGTATTCTAGCAGACCGTCCGTCACCTCCGTGGAAAAAAGTCTCTTTCATCATAAATCATTGAGTTCAGATGAGAGGCGAGTGTATTGGACAGATGGAAGGAGTCTCTTGAGTCTCTTAACTCCAAAACCTTCAATGTCAATTTACCGAGAATCTTAGCAAATGAAGGAATAATCTTGCAAAGGAAAATATTTTATTAAACTTGAAATATATGAATACAAACGTTTTAAAGATAACCTGAAATGGAATGGTATTTTCAAACAAAATTTTATTTTTAATTTCTGTATTTTACAAGAGCTCTTCCATATACAGTATTTTGAAAATAGGGTAACAGTAGAGCATCCATAGATGCATTACAAAAACACTATACATTTCGTAGGTTCGTGTGAATAGACAGCCTTTGTGCCTAATTTCGTATGAAAATTAAATTTCCTCATTGAATACTATTAGGACTTGTAAAACTAATTCCATTTAAAATCCCATCATTACTGAATCCATTATACAAAAAGGAATTTAGGCATCTGTTAACGTATTATATAAATGAAGAAAACTATTCTTGTCGTGGTACTGATTGCATTTTATATTTTAACGAGAAACATACATTCACTGTTAAACTTTATTTCGCAGCCAGTTTAATTAAGGTTAGGCTTCATTAACGGATAATATGAGAAAAGTTGTACAATGAAAAGACCATTCGATTGTCACATTTCGTAGTTTTATTACAGGAATGTCGAAAAATCTAATAACGAACTTCCATAAATTAGGGATGTAACTTGAAATCTGAACGTGCAGAGGCACATCTCTTTGAATTTCATAAGATCCTAAGTGATTTGCAATGCTTACGTAATATACATCAAATTGTTGCTTTCCATTTGACAGAATTATTCAAATATTATTGATGACTACATGAAAATCAGATGTTTTGGAGATTCCTTCAATAAATTACCATTTACCAAATTTAATGTTTTTATCTTTTTTTAGAATTTGTTTTGTACATAGAAGAATATATATTGCACACTCTGCATGATTTCATTAGCACATGAGTCGAATTTCTATTGGTAAATTTCAGTAAAAAAAAGATCTCTTCAGCATACCAGGATATCCAAAAGTAACAAAAAAAGTAACATTCCATAATTCGAAAAGTTTGCGGTTTCACAGAAATTCACAGAAAGATATGGGATTTTTTAATAACAATAACTTTTATTGCCTGAGAGTTACATTTGTCACCGAGAGTTGACACTTCACTTGTGTCAGTAATTTGTACAGTGGCGCAGCACAGTTCGTAATACAGCCCGTGTAACAGCACAGAAGGGTGATACTGCAAGCTGTGTGCCCATGCCAAACTACAACAATTGCTAAAGAAATTTAACTCAACAATGGTCAAGAACATTTAATTAGCTAATAGAAACTAATCTAATCTTTGAAATATAAAGAAATTAGCTAATTTCTATAGGAGAAATATGCAGTCTTTAAATATTTTTTATCTGCAAGATAAATAAAATTAATTTCAATTATGGTTACTGAGTCTTCTCTTGTTCATAATGTAGAACCACCAATGTTAAGGATCTGAGATTTTATTGTTTTTATTTTATATGGTTTATCAGCACAAATGGATGGGAGTAGCAAGGGGGGGGGGGGGGGGAAATTTTTTGGGAAAAATACAAAAAATTTTCAAAATGATCTGATTTTTTCAGAGTGGATCAAATCTCGATGATAATGCAATATATAATAGTTTTTACTGTGATTTGTGCACATATCAAAGAAATACAAAATATTAAAAATTTGGTAAAGGCTTCTTGGTAAATATTAAAAAATTTAACAATAAAATCAAGATCTGCTGAATTAAACTCAAATTTCTGAATTGTAAAATGTAATAAAAAATTTTAAAATGTAGATGAAAATAACAAAAAAAGGAAAAATAAAATAAAAATGTAATAAAAATTTATATAGTGCATTAAGCTATTAAAAACATTGAAAAGTTCTCCGTCATCTTTGACGAGTAGAACCTAGTATTATAATAATAAAATTTTTAATTATTGCCTCCTTGATCACTTTATGGTATATTATTATTTACGCGTATCTTAGTATTCATTTATACAAATAAGATCTCCAGTACTATGACTTATCATATTAATATTCATGATTATACTTCCCTACACGAACCTGTATTCACTGTTTCCAAATGGTATTGAAATAAACTGACAAATTATTTTAAACTCATCTTAACAAAGTTCGTAAGGCAATACTTCGCTAACTACAGGGGTTTAATTATCTATAATGTAACAGATATCTACGAGAAAACCGAAAAACAACTCTTCATCACGAAAAATTTTGAAAATAAATCCTCTTTTCCTAAAATATGTGAAATAATTGTAAATAAAAATGTAAAGAAGTAATATTTGAAAACATGTTTTAATATTTTAAACATTATTACCTTTAATTATTACCGCTTAATGTGATACCTCATTTTTTAAAAATTAAAAACAGATTGAAATAGAATAAAAAAAGAAAAAAAGACTTCAGATTGGAAAAACTACATTTAAAAAATTAAAACTTACTGCGGATATGATTAATTAATAAATAAAGGATTTTTTCCCAAATTATTAATTTTTTAAATCATTGTAAAACTTTAGAATAAACTAAAATATTCTAAATTAAATAAGTTTTTCTTTCAATCCGTAAAAAATGTTCTTACATTTCTAACAAAACATTTTAATTCTAATATTGTACGTATACTTGTATGTAGCTTACGGAATGTTTGTAGCGCCCCTCTGTGATGCAATTAAGAAATCACAAGGGAAAAAAAAGGATACATTTATGAATAGATTAATTATGAATAGATCAGGTTTCCCCTTAATCCTTGTAGCTATGACCTGGGTGGCCATTCGTATGAGAAATGTGAGAAAGAGAGAATTCCTGCCCGCTACAGCGCCACCTGCTGATGACAAATGTAACTATCCTAGCAATAAAATTTTCCATCATTAAATAAATCCTATGTCTTCTGTGCACCACTGTGAAAACCGCATCGTGCTACTGTATATACTTTTCGAATTATTGAATTTTTACTTTTACTTTTTGGATCACATGGTATTTATAATTTAGAGCATTAAATCTTTAATCCCGCCTTTAAGAATCAGTAGTTGGAATCTCATATCTTTGCAAAAAAAAAAAAAGATAATGATTTGAATGATGAAGATATCTTTATAATGGTTTTTTCTTTTCTTTAATTTTTAGTTTTCCTGTCAGCTGATGTATAATGCGTGTCTCTCTGTCTTTTTGAAGGCATGCAAATGGTATCCCTAATTGAATAACACTTTAAACACAAATATATTTGTATCTTATTTACTGATAAGCGGATATTACCGTATGAAAGGAGCAGAGCGTTCAGAAGATTAAGAAATGGCCTTTAATAGAGTCGATGTGTTTTAAATGAGATTAACCCTATTTTATTCCCTACCTATTCGAAATTTAAAAAAAACGTATTTATAAATTACGATGGTAAAAAATGAAAGTGAAAATAAATTTTTATAGAAATATTAAATCTTGTTTTTGTGAAATTCTTAATGCTTCATTAAGATTTCTCAGATTAACTCAGCTTATCTTTTTTAAGACCTTAGGTAAACATCATCGTAAAGTGTCAAAATATTTAATTGAATAATCCGTCCAATTAAATAAAACATGGACGTGTCCAATTAAATCTCCCATTTTAATTGTTACAAGAGAAAAATAAACAACGTTAAACAATTAAATCTAAACACGCCCTAGTTTACTTTCGTTGTATAGACGTTAAGAAAACTCGTTAGCTAAGTTCAGAAATGTTGGATTAATGGCAAGTATCAAAAAAGAGCGATTTCGTGCGTTTGCTTGGTTCATGTGAATATTGCAAAGTACATGGATCCCAAGTCTCCCATATATGGTATTCATAGAAAACACCTTAGAGGTAATTTTGTCATCATCCTCATGTAGGCATGTTTGTAACTCAATTTAGTACAGGCTACCTGCCGGACATAATTAAATTTTATTAAACATTGGGCAGGTCGGGCATTTGTTATTATTTTAATCATCTTCCGTTCTTATCAGGCATAACTCTAGTTATCCGTACGTGATTCTCAGTAACTTTGTATTAGTCCTTTCTCATTACTATTCTTATTTTTTAAATCGTTCGTTATAAATTCAAGAATTTTATATTCTTTATCGGATGTATTCGAAAGCTCCGCCTGGAAAACAGGAAGGTTATCTTCTCTGCACACCATCAAGCGAGGAAAGGCCTAGCCTAGATACGCTCCTTGATTTTATTATACGCAGTTTTTTTGAAATGATCATGCATGTGTTGTTTAGTGTTACAGTAGTTGAAGAAACAATTTCTAATTAATACAAGCACTCATACATAAAAAATAAAAATTCTTAAAAATTTTTAAAAATCTACTTATCCACTTCAAGTTTATGTCAGATTTCTTCAGTTTTTCAAGAGCTCTCCTTGAAAATGAAAACAGACAAAAAATACTCTACATTTCTAAAAGCCAATCGATATTTAATGCAACGTAATCTTTCCTAAATACTAAAATTTGCTGTCTAGATTATTTTCTCTAACTTACTGTTTCGAATGAATTGCATATTTTTATAGTTTTAAAGAATAGTTAAGTAACCGTAAGTTCACGATTACTATTACTATAAGATTAAATTATAATTTAAAAGATAGGATGGAAAAGACTTAAACGCTGATAAGGATATAACTATATACACAACTTCTATAGTTGCCACGACCAAGGTAACCTACTTTGAATAAAGAGGTTATATTATGCAACAGTGAGAATTTATTACGGGGATGCGTTTCAGTCTTACACCGTCCTCAGTCAGAATACAGTAAGACTCCGTATTATGATATTCCGAGCCAAAATTCAGGAAAAACCATTTATCAAATGAAAAGACACACATCCTCGGTGGAAATGAAAAGACACACATCCTTCTTATCACTCTATTGAATTAGAAATTCTTGTGTCACTTTTTAGTCTTTCTCAAATATACTGAAAAAAATCTCTTTATAAAAAAAACGTTTTGCTTGCATTTGAATATGAGAAATGGAAGCTCTTAACTCTTTGATAATAGCTGTTATCTTATCAAAACCTTTGAAAAACGCGATTGAGCATTTGATGTTTAAAGCATGATCCTAGCAAAAACTTTAACATTACCCCAGTAGAAATTTAACATTTTAAATAAAATCACAACTATTTTAAAGTATTGCTAACCAACTTAAACATCGTAAAAATTTTTCGGCACGTTATCTTAATGGAATAACGAATACTGAATGAAATGTTACTGATTTCTCTATTATTAATTAAAAAGTTTATTAAGCAAATGTTATTCGTGAGTTATTGTGTTTGGCGCCTTAATAAGAATGATTTTAGTCAAGGCTATGTGGCTTCTTTTGAAATTATTTCTTCCTTTCCCACAAAAAAATTGATGCCTCCTGAATTTCTGCGCGTTAGACCAACTCGAAAAGGACTACGAGTCGATTCGGCTCTGTCGGATTTTGTCGTTATCGCAAAATCAGATTTCAACAGTGGAAGAGAAGTAAGAACCGATTATCAAGATCTTATTTCTGCTAATATTGTAACTCTCACAACCTACAAAAGTTAATCTATCATAAAAATCAATAAATAAGAATCCTTGACTTTTCATGGACAATAACAAGCTTATAATAAAATATTTTTCTTTTTGTAGCTGAATAGATCAAGATTCTAATCAGTTCGAGTTCATTTTTAAACCTTTGAATTAAAATTAAAAACGAGTGAATGTATTCAGATATCATCTAAAAGTAGGATGGGAATGGCAGTCGCTTTTTTTTAACGTTTTCTTGCATTTTTTCCCTTTAATTTTGATATTTTAAAAGAGAGGCTATAGATCCCCTGCCTCATACAAGAGTCGAAATACGCATCTGTTCCGGATAAAGACTTTTTAATTTGTTAAAGAAATTATTTCATTGGTTACATTTGAACATTTATTTAGGCATTTGTTTGTTGCTGGAAAACTCTTGGTTGAAATCATGAAAGCCCCAGTTTTTTATATAGGGATATCATAAATGAATGATATTTCCGATTTGAAAGACGTGTAAGATATGTTTAATGAAATTTAAATTCATAAAATTTCCATCTATGAAGAGACAGAATGAAAAAGTTTTGTCTCGGTTCTTTTCTGTTCTGATTCAGTGCATCACAGCTGATAACACTTGTGTTTTTTTTCCCCTGTGGAGGCTTGTTAAAGGTTGAGGCTTTTTCTACAAATCATGCTTGATTTCGAGCCCGCATCTCAGAATATGGTGCATCTGTCGATCATAATAGGCTGCAATATGCCTAGCAGGAACTTGAATACTGCATAAGTTGGATGTATGCCGAATTACCAAGGTGGCTGAAATTCCTTTCGAGTTTCTCTCTCCGTTGGTAAGAATTCAATTAAATGTGTTCAAATTACACGTGTTCAAATCGGGAACATCATTTATTTGTATACATGATAAACGTAATTTTTAAAATTGACAAAAGTAATAATTTTTATAAAATAAATCCAAGCAGTACTATTTTAAACTTTTATCTTAAATGTTTGTTTGAAAACAATTTTTTTAAAACTATATAAAGCCTCCTATATTACATTTATTAGCAAGTGTTATCCTAATCTGCATATCATACAATGTGTAAAATGCTTGGAGCGTTCAATGTAACACCTACATAATGAGTAAAAATATTAACTGAACGAAAACTTTAAAAATATTCTCGTTTAGATCTTTAGGGATTTCGTCTACTTAATGCTAATGTCTCAATTTTTCTCTGTTTTTAATGTTTACAAGCGTTTCGTAACATTTAGACGACTCTACGAATAACGTATGGCAAAGTCATTTTTTTTCCTGGACGCCTTCGTTTCGAGCTTAAAATGGCCCATTAAACCCTTTCGTTTTTAAATGTCATGAACGCGAGCACTTTCTTACTTCAGTCCGCTTAAGAAGGAAAAGAAAAACTCAAAGAACAGGGCAAAATTTATCAGTTTCTTCGAGCATTCCTTTCACCAGATTTCATAATTTTTATAATCCTGGGAACAAAGGAATTAAAACTTGGAAACGATTAAAGGAGATGTGCCAGCGTAATTATCGAACTATTTGTTATATCGACCCCTGGTGAGAGGCCACAATCTAAACCTATGGGTCAATTCCATGGGCTTAGGATCAAGGGAGGCAAATTAATTGCCGACATATGTCTAAAATGAATTTAAAATTTTTTTATTTTATATTCTTTTTGGATTTTAAGCATTAAACTTCTTAAGAAACATCCTTTTAGTGTTTAACAACTTAATTTACTGGCTATAAACCGTCTTTTGTTTAATCTTATGGAAAATAATCTGAAAAAATTGAATTAAATAATTTTCTTCGCATTTGAGTCTTAAAAAAACAAATTAATCTAATCTGATATAATTCAATTGAAAAAAATATTAACTTCATTATAAACACGGTTTTATTTTCATTTCTTTTCTACAAAGGATTAACCGTTTACATTCAAATAACATAACGTTCTCAGAATGGGCTAGAAGTTTTTTTTTTCCTTCCTCTATTGATATTATGACAGATTTCAAAACCTGTTGAATTACAAACTCTAATAATTGTCGATTATTAATTGCAGATTACGATTTGCAGTTCTTGGATTTTTTTTAATTCACTTTAGACTAAAAAATAGAAATGTTGATATCTACGAAACTAGGATTTAGACGACGATATCTAAATACAGTAGAATCTCGATAAATCAAAATTCTCTCTTATTCGAATTTCAGGGCTAAACATGTATAATTCAAAGTAATAGAACTTCGAAGTTGGAAAAACGTTACCCTCTATACAACAAAGTTACAGCAAATAAATTCGCCCACAAATTGAATTTTATCAATCTGAATTGATGTCAGTTTATCTGTTGAGAGTTTTCATATGCTGTTCAAACATAAGCAGGTCCATCAGGCTTCTTGACTATCTCAGTGATTTCCTTTGTATCTATTGAGGCAGGGTGAATTTTGTGGAAGCGCTGCTTCCATCCCACCCGACACCTTTCTACGATTGTCAATTGTCACACTAATATATCATCTGTACATCTGCTATCGAAATCATGTTCGATTGAAAACGAAGTAGACATGCAGATGCTTTATGCCATGAAGTAGATTAAAATTACAAACTTTCAAAATTCTAATTAGCTTTTAACACAGCTTTTAACACAGTAAATACAGTTTTATTTTCATTAAAATAATTGCATTCTTGCATTTCTATACGGTTAGTCAATCTCACAGAAAAATTCACACAAATCTCACACAAAACGTAAATAATTCGAATTTTATTTTACTTAAACCTCGATAAATCGAAAACCTCTATAATCTCTTCCCGTGAGATTCGATTTATCAAGGTTCCGCTGTAGTAAACTCATTGTGTTATTTCCACAAAGGAATAGCTCAAGAAGGGAAATATCACATCTTTACCTAAGAATAAGATAACTAGATGTTTCAGTTCAGGAATTGAGAAGGGAGATTGTGCTATTGTAATAAACATAATTGATATAAAATAAATATTATTTTTAAAATAAAATTATATTTTTTACAACGAGCTTTGTTATTACAAATGGTATAATGCTAAAAACTGGACAAATGGTAATGACAAACTAAATAAGGGCAGAAACAACAATTCACAAATTTGTGGAATTGTGGTTTCTGTCCTTATTTAAGTTGTTACAACAAGCTTTGTTTCCATTTTATAGTATTTTATAACATGAAAGTAATTCATTATCACTATAGTAATTAATATTATATTGGATGTGCATGGGATAATCAAGCGTTATATTATGTTAACATCAAGACTACACAAAGATATTATGGCGATTTGATAAAATATATCACCTAAACTTGATATCAGGCGTAGAACTTATGGATCAACGAGTTGTACTTATCATACACTATTAAGTGTAGACATTTACTATAAATCAGTACAAAACTAGTGGGAACAAAGGGCAAAAATTCGGGAACGACTGGTAACCTAAGTAATGGCTTTTGTAAGACGATTCTTTCTTTTAATGGTTTCCGGATCATCTGTAGAACGAGAATAAGTCAAAACGAAGTGAATGTTATTTTATTTCGTGGGAACAATTCAACAGTACATGGCTGTGTTCCTCTCGGAAATACTGCTTCTCAAATTGAATACTTTTCCTCAGCGTTGACACCGGAGCGCTTGACAATTATATGGACTGCAACTTGTGCAATAGACCATATGCTACAGTTTATTCTTTCTAATCCATGTAAACTTTATTCTTTATAATAAAATTTTTAGAGTTAAGGTGAGTTTTTTGTTGATGTTTTAATAGGTATTTACCTCAACGCATGAATTATATTCTTTGTAATCTCTTTGAAAAATCATCACCGACGTCCTTGACTTACCCTCGTATATTCTGAAATCGTTCGCCAGCAGTTTAAACATATCTTAGATGTATTCAAATTTTTCATTCTTTTACAAGATTTATTTTTACAACGATCTATTAATACGCGTTTTCCTCTCTTATTTTCAAATATATTTACATAATTTACAGAGGATTCGAAATAAAGTGAACATTGTAAAGATAAAGTTTAAAGTAATTTTATTTATTTATTTATTTATTTATTTATTTATTTATTTATTTATTT
>JAHWFO010006271.1:860602-874710 GCA_023313115.1 Rhysida immarginata
TTTATTTATTTATTTATTTATTTATTTATTTATTTATTTATTTATTTATTTGTAAGTTAATACTAAAATAAGTTAATACACGAAAATGATAAGAATATGTTGAAAGAATATTGGAAGAAACGGATATTTATAATTTGACACATGATCCGAGCAAGGGCATTGTACCAAAACATTTGGGAAATAAAAGACGAAACAGTAATTAGTAGAGAGCATGTGAGAGAATAAAATGACCAAAAGATAATGGCTAAATGATTCCCGAGATTGGATTGGATTTGATATCCAATTCGCAATGTCACAGCTCAAAAAAGGAAAGGATGTGAGCAAGGAAGAAGATCCTGCCAATAGTTCATGAGTACGGAGTGCTTTGAGGATGGCGAAATAAATTGCTATGAAATTAAAAATAAGTGATATAATTATGTTAAATAAGGTGCATTAAACATTGGCACTATTATATTAATATGTATAATAATCAACAGACAAATACCTAACCTTATATGTGATAAAGAGAATCAATTATTTATTTGAAAGGAACTTCACTTTTAAAAAGGAACCGAACTAATATTCTTGAAATCAAATTAAATAAATTAAACGTAAATTCGTTTATTAGTGTATATATTACCGTCAATGTGTTAAATCCAGTATTGTATAGAATACCTATATTTTGTGCCTTTATCCGCGTATGAACTCATTTTCAAAGTATTTTGTTTTGTAGCCAAACAATTTGTTGTTTAAATTCATTGGTGAATTAGTTTGTGTATTTATTTGTATTTATAATATTCACTGATATATTGATTAGCACTCCCCCTTTAACTCCTCCAAAGCAGCAGTTTCAAATGTGTGTCGATGTATGCGTGAAGATAGACTATAGTACCGTCTACTGCCACCAGTTGGTGTTGCTACTTCCCATCGGTAGAAAATAGCAGGAGCTATTGTTCCGGCTTTCGAGGACACGTGTGGACATCGATAAAGACAACATGGAAGCATACAAGCATGGGCAACAGTGGACAGTGTGGTGTCTCTGGAGGGAAAGAGGACTGCTTCAGACATTCACAAGAGTTTAGGAGCTGTGGGTCAGCACCAAGTCACAGATCCGTGTTTCATTGGGTATCAGAGTTCAAAGACGGTAAGGACTGTGCTGAAAAACGCAAAAGCACTGGGCGTCCAGCAACTACACCTAAACAGTGCCCAGCGTGTCAATGAATTGGTAATGGACAACAGGCGAATAACGTTTGATGAACTAGAGAGGGCAACAGGTCTATCACGGGAACCCTCCACACCATCATCAATGAGGCGTTGTCCACTAGTGGCGCCGGGATACCCCCAAAGAATGGTTTGCTACGCAAATACGGAAGCTGCCAGAACGATGGCAAAAGTGCACAGACATTGGCGGGGAATACCTCTAATATAATCTGTATTCTTTTGTTCAGTAAATGGTTCCTTTGACACAAAAACTATTGTAGTGCCAATCATTTTTGAACGCTCCAAATATTTATTCGAGGTTTTTTCCCGTTAATTGCTTGTTGTTAAGAATTTACTCTCCTAGTCTCTCCCGAGATTGACTGGGGTGAAAGAAGGCCCATTAAGGGCACAATTAGCACCTCCACCAACAAGGAAGTGACGTGGAGCCAAGCCCGCCCTCATATATAAATTTCTCAAGCTTTTAAATCTTGTAACATAACTGATGATGATTTAAAATCCGAAACGCGTATTAGTAATAAAATTAACATTGTTGCAAATTTGAACCCAGTTATCACTAATATTAAAGTAAGAAATGCTTTATATTTCACATATTTCCTAATAATTCTATACAATGCTAAATGGCTAGCGGATCAAATATAGAATGATCCCGCTAATCACCAGTAGTCACCTATAATTACCAAAAATTAGTGGATGTGTGGAAAAGGCTAAGACGATCGGTAAGAAGAAACCACGGGACTATTGGCTGCTGAAACGCTATGACGTAAGTTAATTTATTTTATTAAAGAAGGCGTCAGCGCTATTCATTTTTATGTGGCGGACTTTGAATTATATGACGTACTTCATGAGGCTCATTTGGTCGTTGGACAGGGAGGACGCGACAAAATGTTGAAAGAATTTCTCACAAATATAAGGTATAATATTGAACTGTATATTCATTTCGTGAGCCAAGCCAAAATAAAATTGTCAAAAACGTATTGTAGTCAAGCCTATTACAGTCACAGAAGAATGCTTTTACCAACTTGGAATTACACAAGGAATCGTGAATCAACTCTATGCAAGATCACAATTCACTGTATGTCCTAAAGGACGTATTGAGAGTTGAAGACGTCCATGACCACGAAATAGCTCTCCGATCTGCTGCTGCCTTTCAGTCCACAGGCCGCGGTGAAGGATTAGTGGTCTGTATGAGCAACTGCCAAAACATGAAATGATCTTTTTGTGAAAAAGAAAATTAAATCTAATTCAAAATGTCTTTCTAGTTTTCCTTGCTGCCACACGTAGCTCAAGGGCACTTCTGCTTTCGTGTTTTTCTTGTTAGAAAGTATTTTATTTCATGTAGCAGCTCTTCGTTCATTTTCATTTTCAAAACCTGTTCAGTGCCAATAAAAGCGTGTTTTGATACTTTACCAAAAAGTGTTTTTAGGGTGTATTTTTATAATATCCGGGGAATATATTGCAAGCCTAGGGAAAGTATGCTTCCTAATCACAAAAACCAGCCATTTTATACTTTGCCTAAAAACTTCAGGCATTCTATAGAATATCTATTATCCACACATTGCTGGTAACATATGTAACAATTACAAGCAAAATTAAGATTTCATTCAAAATTCAAAAATAATCTTGTTTGATTATTCAAAAAATAATCAAAAAATAATAATCAAAATAATCAAATAAAATAATCAATAAAAGTAATAAAATAATAATCAAAAAATAATTTTGATGTTAAGCTTATTTTATTTATTTATTTAGAAAAGATTGAATACTCTGCTTTTAACTCTTTCACATTCAGATTTAAGCTGTCAACAATTTGAGAACAATTATGCTATTAAGGTTCAGCGGATAACCTGTATAGTTCGTTTAGGAGTGCTAGGGTGGAGGGCAGGGAAATCAGAGAAGAAGAGATGTTATTTTTGTCACAAATAGAGCGCAGATGTTTAGCTCAACCGCAAACTTGAACTTTTTTTTCCACTTTTGAATTTGATTAAAACATCCGCGCGATACACTGAAGGAAAGAGAGACAAAATTAAAGTGTTTGAAAGGAAATTGGCGGATTTTCTCAGAACATCTCGTTTCCTCCAAACTCTTCAATTCCACTTAAGCTGTCGACTTTCAAATTAAGTTGTTATTAAGGTATTAACTATTGGGTAGAAGTCAAGTTTAATGAATCCAATGAAAGTGCAACTATTTGTAGGGTCTACTGACACTTATTGTCTTTATAAGAAATTGAAGGGTTTAAAATTCCCTACTTATTTCGCTTAATAACTAAAGTTTGAATTTTGTTTTCATAAATCTGAATTTTTGAAACTCCTAGAGGAAGTTAAAAGAACTGAGAATATTTAAACCTAACAATTTATAGTGAATATGTATGTAGATATTATAAAAAGTATATATTTAAACGCTGAAACGGATAAAATGGAATATTAATGAAATATTTTTAGTACATTAATGATTATAGTTGCCATATTGATGATTTTAACTTAATAACAACTGATTTCATTAACAAACTAGTTCTCTTATTTTATATTGAAATATTGGAACTCAAACTTTATATATTTTTGAAATGATACAATAATTTTTCATTAGAAATGAAAGTATTAAGGCAGGATAATGTTGGTGTTAAAATAAAATGAAAATATAGAAAATGTAATTTTTATCTTTTTTTATAACGAATAATTTTGCTGTTTAGGAATTTGAAAAAGGAATCCTTTACCTCTAAATTATAGGAATATAGTAATTATAAAATAAAGTTATTCTGTATAATCTTGAGTGAATTTTATTAATTTTTTTGTGCCTGAATTTGAGCTATTGAAATATAGTATAAAATTTAAGAATTCTATCGAAACCGAGCGATAAAATTAAGTTGAATTATGGATCATAAATTGGGAGAAAAATAAAATGTTGGTTTTAATCCGATTTCTTCAAAAGTAATAAATAAATAACTGTGAGAAGAACCTATTCTAAAAAGAAAAATAAACATCAACAATATTCGTACGATTGGGTTAAATCGCTGCTATAATATAAACGGAAAAAAAAGAATCGAACGCATGCTTATTGTAAAGTAAAAAAGAGAAGGATGAGCGGATGCATGCAAACGCTCTTCTTTTTATCGTGGAATAGAAGTTCTGAAATAGAATGAATGTGCCTTAGAGTGGGAGGAGCCGTGCTTACCTTTGCGCCGATCCGAACACAGGTGAGCAGCGACTTGGCGCAAGGACTGTTGGCGGCTTCGACGGTTTCGTTTGAGTTCTGTGAGGGGGACTCTCTCTGTTCCGTCGTTTATATGTTCCCCCACTTCACTTTTCCCCCTTCCCTCCGCCCCCACTTCTCTCGTGATGATGTAGCGAGAGCGAGTGGGAGAAGGCGACGCCTATTGGTAGGATCCTCAAAACCGGACTGCACACTCTTCTTCCAATAGGAAGAACCGATGGCGTGGGATGATGAAAGGTCAGCTTAAGAAATACCTTTTCGTTCGGTTACTCGAATGCGCTTGGGTTTTTAATTAAGATTCCGAAATCGCTTCTCTCTATGTATATTTCTTAAAATTAATTTTTAACATTAAAACCTGTCTCAGGTAACTTGTTTTACCATTGTTTTCGAAGATCATGAACAATTTTTATTGCAAAGGAATTGATTTTGACTAAGTAAAGTAATGTGTTTTTAATCGTTTATTTTTTTTCAATAGTCTTTACAAAGTAACCTAGCCTACAGAAATAATTAATTAACATATTTACTTTTATTTCACATCAGCAAAGCTCATATGTATTTTTATTGCTTATATAGTTTTGCTGTGGGCCAAAAGATTATTCTGTATTCGCAAATTTAAATCAGTTTACTAAATAGATGCAATTAGGTTTACAACCGGCGTCAATTCTTTTAAATAAGAATTTAAAACATCTCTTCTCTTTAATATATATAGATATTCAGAAAAAAATTAAGCATATGGTACTTGGCAATAGTATGATATTATGCTTTCAGATTTGGTGCAAATATCGAAATAAAGATGTATCGCTAGTATATTAGTCTTACAATTTTTTTTAAAACAGCGTACTCTTTTGATTGTATTTTCCTAGCTTTTTATTTGATTTTTTTTCAGGTTGAAATTTTGCCGTTAAAACAAATTGACATCATATAAGTATATGGATCTTTAAAAAATAACAAGTAATTTTACGTCATACAGTCGACGCGTTTGAAAATATTACCCAACATGTTTGAAAATTAACAACCTCCACCAAAAAATACTTTATAAAAGGAAAAATCCGTTTCTCAGGTTCTAATAAAATTGAACTCTTGTGATATTTTATTTGTAAATAATTTTTACTTAAAATAGTTAACTTCTCTCTTTATATTTTAAATTAACTCTATAAGCAAAGTCATTTAAGTTTAAAATAAAAAATTGCCTTGTTTTAAAGTAAACAAGTGGTGGATGTAAATTCGCTTCCCCTCCTCCATTTCTAATCCTTAAAATCAATTCTAGTATTATACACATGAAGAGCTTCGTCTTAATTATAATTAATTATATAAAGCATTAATATTCGAACAATATGATTTTACAATATAAATCGTCGAATAATTTAATTTCGGCTTCAATACAGTGAAGGTCGTTTTTCATATACAGTATATTCATAAAAATTAGAAAAAATATGGAATGAAAATATCATCAACAGAAAATTTTGCGAAATTTTAAATTCAATCTGGAATAAGAGTAATTTTGAAAATGACAAATCAATTTACTGCCGGCAAGTAAAAATAAAAAAAAAAAAAAGAAAATAATAAGCGAACATGCCACTTTAAAAATATTCGAAAGCAGACTTTCGTTGGCTTGTACGTTCATATAACCCTACATGAACCCGAAATCATCTTGAATATCATTCATATGCATTTCCCAGCATCAGACAAAATTGCAAACAAAAGTCTTTTCACCAGCCTTCGTCGCTATTCAGTGTGTCCATGTGAATAACGATTCCTATACGACGGAATTCATTTTTAAATAGGCGGCAATTTTTAATTACTCTTTGAAATTAAACGTTCCACTGGGATTTTCATGAACAAATTTCACGTGGTTTTTCTTTATGTTTCGTGAATTTTATTTATATATTTGTTTATTTTTTGATTCAACGCTCCTTTTTAGAAGGAACATGTGAATTATATGATTTTTAAATTCGTGCGCCTTTATAATAAATTTTGTCAGTTTGACAAAGTTTTTTTATATGAAAATTGGAATAACCCATAATATTTACTGCCATTAGAAATCTTTTCAAACTGGTAATTATTAATGGTAATTTTGTAATTTTTTCCGACAAGATCCTATTTGCTTCTTAAAAATGTACTCGACATTTTCGTTTGAATAGTTTATTTTAATAGTAGCCATAAACGATTTATATCTTTACTCCATAAACATCAAATAGCATTGCCCAGTTGCCCATTTTTCCCATTTAAATTCTATTTCTTATTCATTTGGTCTCAAGGCTTTCTTCGGTGTTCTCAAATATTTTTAGATACCTGGGGCTTTCCAATTCGTCGAGTCTCGGTTCGAATCCCGTTACAGTAGAACCTCGATAAATCAATTCCTTATTTTGGAGAAAGTTTGCCTCCATAAATCGAAATTAACGCAAATAAATTGGTTCACTGTCAGTCGAATCGATGTCAGCTTATCTCTTCCTTAGAAGTTTTATAACCAGTTCTGATTGGTTTTCATTCATAAGGAGTTCTAACTGGCCTTACAAGCGTACTCGATTCCAACTGGCCAAATAATCGTCCTACCAAATAATTTGAACTATGAACTGAGTAATCATCCGCATTAATAGATAAAAATAAATGTACACCCCACTGCTTGAACCTCGTTAATTCGAATTTTATTTTACTTAATCTCAAAAAATCGAAGACCTCAAAAACCACATAGCATTTTGTTCTTCTCTTGAGATTCGATTTATCGAGGTTCTACTGTATAAGAATGGATATTCCTATTTGTCCCGGAAATACATAAAGAATATAACCATGAAACGGAAAAGGGGTCATTCACAAAATACGTTCGCCTCATGGGGGTAGGGGGGATTTTGAAACTGTCAAAAGTGAACGATATAATAAGGGAGGAGTTATCTATATATGAACTTTCGCCTATACATTGAGTGACCAGTTTATTATGACCAATTCACCTGATCACACTGTTGTCACTAGAAGGCTTAGTGCTTACGAGAGTAGTAGAATTGATTGGTTTGTGAAATTATATTTAAACTACGAGATTTGGCAGACATTGAACGTTGGATGATAGTAGAAGCTCCGAACCATGGAGCGAATATCAAAGAAACCATCGCATTCGTGAAATATTCAAGAGGTGGCTGATGTTAAAGTGTTTAAAGTCTAGACTGTCAGCCCAGAAACTACTATCACTCCAGAATTGTGAAGGATAACAGAAGGGCAACAGTAGAGCACATCATAGTTAAGGAGCCTCTCAAAAGATCTCTGAACGCACTGTTCGTCGTACTTTGCATCGTATATGGGATAGGGAAACCCGTTTGGTGTCTGCAAGTACAAGAGAAAACTTCTCCATTTTGCGAATGAGCGCAGGATAGGATAGTCGATAATTGGAAACCAATTACGAGGAAGATTCGGAAAATAACGGGAATTTGCGTTTAACAAATTAATTTCAAACATTCAGAGCAAACCAAATTCTATTTTGGAAAGTTTATTTATTGCCTCATTTTTCAATATAATTGCCGCATTTGTTTATGCAGCGGTCCCAATTTTACAGCTTCTATATACCCATTTCAAGAAATTCGTTCGACCGACTGCAAACCCACTTTTGCACAATCGTTTTCACCTCGTGGTTAGTCTGTATACGCTAACCTCTCAGGAAATTCTTTAGTAGTTCAAACATATCAATCAACTGGTGCTAGCTGTGGATTGTAAAGATGGTGTTGTAGGATTTACCATGACTAGCCTGAATCCGAACAAGAAAGCATGGTGTGAAAACACACTTCATCACCGATGATAAGATAAACTCAAGGCCGCGAAAAGTGCTGGTAAGGTTTGAGTTAGGCATGGGGTTTTCTTGTAATGGCAACGGTATTTTGGAATATGTATGGAGTTATCCTGTGTGATTTTCTTCCCTTGAATTCCAAAAGTGTATGGTGCGGCATGAAACGAATTTTTTACATGGGTATATAGAAACTGGTTGCAATTTGAGACCGTTCCATAAACCAGTGAGGCGATTATGTTGAAAGATGAGGCAATAAAGTTTCATAATACAAATTGGTTCGCTCTGAATGTTTGAAATTAATTTATGAAACGCAAATACCCGTTACTATCCGATCTTTCCTCGTATCTGGTTCGATGAATCGCGTTTTCAGGTACACCATGCTGAAGGCTGAGTGAGAAATTGGAGGAACACCAAATGCATTACATGTATTTCAACCATTTAAGCTGGTGGAAGCAGCATTATGGTTTGGGATAAGTTTTTCTGGAATGCTTTGGGCCTTTTAATTCTTGTTGATCAACGTCTGAATGGCAAACACATCTAAATATCGCTCTGTCCAAGTTCAGCCTGTTATGTTGATGGTTTATCCAAGTTTACTACAATCTCACCCTACAATCTGCAGATCTCAATCCCATTGAGCCAAGTCCCTCTCTATACGTATACGGCCTTGATTGAGCATTTTTGGAATGAAATTAAAAAAGCCACCAGAAAGCTGGATCCACAACCATGAAATCTGGTACAACCTGCAAAGTGCCACATCAAGCATAGGCAAAGTTTCCACACACACTAAGTAACAATATCTCGAAGAGTCCATGCCAAGAGAATGAAAGCAGCAAATGGTGGCTCAAGAAAATACCGAGGAGGTGGACATAATAAATTGACCAGTAAAACAATGCTCTGCTTATGCACGCAATTGTTTTTATGTGAAAATTTCCTCCTTCAAGGGGAGTATTCACAAACATTCCGCACAATCAATTAGGGGGAGGGGGTTGAATACGTACAAAGTGGTACAAAGGTGAGGGAGGAGGTTAAAATTGTGTATTTTGGCGGATGTATTTTGTGAATGGCCCCAAAAAATGGATCGTTTAATAGTTCTTGCCAATTTATAACAAATTAAAATAAGCGTTGAATTATAATTAGGGGATAGGATTAGGAATTCATAGTTGCATTAATACGGTAATGGCTGTATTAGTTTATTAATTAAAAATATTAATTTTAATTTTATTAAGATGAAGATGCTTGGCATATAAAAATTTAAAGAAATAAATGATAAGTACAGTAAATAAAGATTAGAAATTTTAGCAAATTCCAATAAGCAGACCGTTATAATGTATCCTTTATGACCGTTTACGGCGATCATTCGATAGCTTTATCGTTCATGAAATGCCTGAACGTAAGCCTGTTCTTTAATCTAATGGAGACATAAATGAGCAGCGACCATGAGCATGCATCATTCGTACAAAGAATTGCCACAGTCCAGAAGAGAATTTATGCTGTGAATTCAAACATTAAGGCAATGCGACATACCGTAAATACTGTATTAAGCGCCCGGGCGCTTATTTGCAAAAATTCAGCAGACCCCCAGGCGCTTAATGCAGGCGGGCCGGTATTACAGGTCCGGCGCTTATATAATTCTGCACAACTGTGATGGACACCATTATGCAAAATTCTCGCCCATCTCCTTCATCTTTTCTAAAGTATCATACTGTGTTTTCCATTCCCGTTAGGATCAATGCTAAATTGCTTGGCTGTAGCCTCTGTAGAATGGTTTTCAGCCTACTTTACTGTTGCGAGATTAAAATTGATGCTATAACTGTGAAGTTTTCATTTTTCATCAGCTATGTTGCTTGACTGAATCCAAAATTAAAAGCAAGAAATTAGAAGACAATCGTGCTGGTATCTAATTTCCGGTTTAGCAGTGGCATTTGGGAGAGCAAACATTCCCGTGAGAAAGCAGCAAGAGAAGAAAAATACACGAAATGAACTAAAATAAGCGCCCGGGCGGTTATTGAAGGTCCGGCGCTTATTTGCAAAAATTCAGCGGACCCCCAGGCGCTTAATACAGGCGGGCCGGTATTTCAGGTCCGGCGCTAAATACCGTATTTACGGTACTTCATCTTAAAAGCATTATGCTTCTTCAAGACAAAGCGATGAAATGAGCTCTATCCAGTCTTTCATATTCATTTTTCTATCTTTGGCCAACAGTTTTCCATTTTTACAAGATGTTAGAGGAAAAACATCTAGATAAACCAAATCTCCATTCGAAAATTCCTCTTAAGATAGCATCAAATCTTTTCTTTGGTATCAAATCTTGTGCGGTTATTTTGATTAAAATAATTGCAGGTCATAAATGTCGCATTCACGTCGATTCTGAACGTGACATTGCGCAACATGTGATCAACTATGGAAACTCATTTTAACCAATATTCATCGTTTTCTGAAGGCATTGAAATTTCTTTCTGGTTCGTTAATTCATTAATGTCAATTTTATAGATAATTTCATTTAAATTTTCAGGCCCTCAAATAAATCATATAATATAAGTAAATAAAATTTCCATCGTCAAATTTCCAAGACATTGTCCTTTGAGCAGGAAAACTTGAGGAAGAATTTACATATCTAGGAAATTGGCTGTTTAACAGAATTTAGAAAGAGAAAAGAAATTTCTCGTTATCGGATTTGATTTATTGCGTTATCTTAATCAGTGTGCCCAGTTAGCATTGCTAATCGTCTGTATCAGGTCGATTGTCTAATTTTTCAAATTCCCGGATACGTTTCAATTAGTATGCGCGAGTGACCCGAGTTAAGCCCGTAAACAATGAGTCTACATTCAGATCCACATTTTATCAGAAATCAATAAGCTAAATGATGAAACGTAAACTATGTAAAATATTTATAAATGAATCATTTTGCAAAACCTTTATTGGAAATACCTGCATAACCTTTTATTTTTCCAACTTAATAAAAATCTTGATAGCATCCCATGAATTAATTAAGCACTAACCTTTAAGGGAGAAAAACTTCCCTTAGAAAAACTTTAACATTTATGAAGTAAACGTCATTGAATGTTGTTGATGATAACCACTAAAATTGAACATGAAATTCCAAGATTATTAGCAATTTTGCAAAGCTTAAGAACGTTCGACGTAACAAAAGGATTTATAGTTATTAGCTTACCGTCATCGGCATAAGCAAGCAAAGTAATATTAACATAAAAATCAATGTCTCAGATAGAGACTGCATAATAATATGTTCAAAAGTGATCCTATGAGCACGCCCTTAATAGCCTCGGCATCAAAAACTCATTTGTATTTTTTTGTGTTATGCCGAAATTTCGTTTGAAGAGCATTCTCTCGGTCATTTTACAAGAAAAAGTTAATAATTTCAACGAAGTCTATGGTCTATGGCCTACAGCAATTTTTGAAAGATTAATAAATATTTGCTGATGCAAAATTAAAAGGGATATATTGCAAACTTTTACGTAAGCAATTTAATAATATTTATATTGGATATTCTAACCCTCACATGCTCTAATAGCCAGCAGATTATTATTTTTGCCATAAATCTATTATCTAAATAGAGGAGAAAAATAAGAGACATTTAATCATAGGGTGATGGGCAGCTATTTATGCCAAAAGTAAAACCAAAGCTCTAAAATAAATGTTCATCCTGAGTTTCCGAGCGGAAGATTACGTCCGTTATAAAATGGTTGTAAATAAATTATTGGCAACAACATGAGGACACTGAATGATCATTTGAAATCGCTTCTTCAGTAAAGTTGAAAGCACTAAAAGTGCGCTGTTCCATACTTCACACAAATAACACTAGTTGAGAGCGCCGATAAAATAGCCTTCATAGATCATGGACATTTTTACTTATCGTTACAACTGAACATGCCGTCGAAGAGCTCAACTTCCAAAGAATTGTAATGTAATCTTCGCTCTCAGTCTGCATATCTAAGGCATAAGTTGAAACTGCCCGTATCAAAAGTGAGTGATGATCCTGAAAGCGAAAGCCACAGAAATGGAAACATGATTTCATGATCGATAATTTATTAAAGTGTTTCTTATTTTATACTAAATTTTTTTTTTAATTTTTTGTATTAGGAAATGCGGCATGATTGTCTAATTCCACAATCCTAGAAGATAATATTTGAAGAACAGCTCCGTAAATGTTTGTAAAGCTTAAAGCAACTTTTGTCTTCTATAATAGGTGAAAACCATGGGACACTAATAGGATTCGAGTAGCTGGTATTAAAACGTCTACTAATAACTGTCTATTAATGATAATTGGCAAAAGAAATTTTTCGTACACAGTATGCACCACATCAGCGATGGAAGCGTCAATGGAATTACGATAAAGGGGGACCAAGGAATAGATGAAGCTTTCTTCAGAAATTGTGACGAACCCCCCCCCCCCTAGATCTGTTACCTACAATCAAAGATTAATGAGTTACCATGAGAAGGGGCTTGTCAGAATTTCGGGCGTGTTTAAGGGTGTACTCCATAAATACGGACGCACTCATAATCAAGCATGTTTAAATAAATATTTTAATTACCATTCATTTGACTTACAAAACATCAAGAATTCTTAATATAAACAGTGCGTAGAACAACAATGCAGAAGTGGTACCAGCGCTATTTACTTGGCGAGGGGGCCCTCGTTACTCCAACCTTAGCAAGACTAGCACTTAACTAATATTTTACACAATTTCACTGCTATGGCCCGTCAGGCATCTAACCAAACAAAACACAATCCTGTAGCGAGGGAAGGTAAACCACTGGGCCCCTTTAAACGCGCTACTTGATGAGGAGCTCGAGCTGCCGTTATACGAGCGGGCTGGCTATCGCGGAGCGTGCTGATGCAGTTTGCCGGGCGAATGGCGCCACCTTGCAAAAGCTAAAACCAACGCCCTCACGACGTCGTGTGATTCCTTTAATTTGTGCTCAAAGAGTGGGAGGGGGAATCACAGAAACCCTCATGAATGACGCTTGAAAACTTCCAGCGTTAGAAAGCACAGACCCCCTGTCAGCGTTCACGTGTCAGCCCAAAACACGTGTCAGCACAGACCCCCTTCCAGCGTCCACGTGTCAGCCCAAGGAGCGCTAACCAGTCTTTAGCAGCTATGGACGAACTCCTCTTCAGACAAGTATGCCCCTTTTACAGGCATAGACCCATTATAGCAAAAATATCAATACCTTAATGCTGTACGAAAGTCAACAACGATTTTCTCGACAACAAATTTTAAAACAACCAGTACAACGGGTTTAGCGCTTGAGCGGAGTTCCTTGACACACGGGCGAAATATCACATGTACGAAATTTCCGTAGCTATCGATCGCAGCTACGCACGTTCACCAGTTTGTTGACGATCAACCCCTTCGTCGCGTCAGAAAATAAAATAGAAGAGACTCACCACCCGTAGTCATCAAATTGCACTCGGCGCTCTTTACGTCCTTCGGCCTAGCACGGCCAAGTCCCAGGCGTCGGCGGCCCTGCCGCGGGAACGTTCGAATTGCACGACGACACCGTCGTATTAACCACAGTAAATTCCAGCAGAAAAGTTAACAACAACACTCTATAATGAACGACTAGGGGGGACTTTTTGCTGGGGACTGTTGGTTACGCTGGGACATTGTTGGCAGTTTGCGCGCTAGTGATGGCCCTACTTTAAGCCAACAGGTCTCTCACAAGTTGCGAGTCGCAACACCAATCAAAGCGAACGCAAATATCAGAAAAGATTATCAACTATTATTACTTATTCTATAATTTATTTATTTATTTATTTATTTATTTATTTATTTATGAAAAGAAAACTTTTACAATAACCCTGTCCAGAGCCGGTATGGCCTCTAGGCCGACAAGTGCGATCTCCGGAGGGTAAAAAATAAAAAAAAAATAGTAGTTTATAAATTATCTGGAATTTTGTAATAATTAA
>JAHWFO010006271.1:879710-890058 GCA_023313115.1 Rhysida immarginata
CGGGCATTGTCCTGTTGGAATACAGCGCCTGGAAGGTTCTGCAGGAAGGGGATGACCTCGGGTTGCACAACTTCCCTGATGTACCGGTCACTGTTCAGATTGCCATCGATTCTGATCAGACGGGAACGGCCATGGTAACTGATTGCACCCCACACCATCACCCCTGGCGTTTGTCCTGAATGACGCTGCAGGATGCATTCTGGTAGGTCGCGCTCGCCACGATGTCTTCTGACTCGTATCCTGCCATCATGGTGCTGCAAGTTAAACCTTGACTCATCCGAAAACACAACTTGTTGCCATTCAGCTTGCCACTGTTGGTGTTGATGGGCCCATTGCAACCTGAGGCGCCGGTGGTTTTGAGTCAAAGGAATCCGCAACAATGGTACTCGTGCCATCAATCCTCTGGAAATCAAACGGCGTCGTACAGTGCTAGCAGACATTGTCCTGCCTACTGTAGCACCCCACTGTTGTGCTAACACTGTGGAAGTGGCTGTACGATCTGCTACACACATGCGATAGAGGTGTCTGTCATCTCGCGGTGTCGTCATGCTGGGTCTTCCTGAGCCTGGTCTTCGGTGTGCCCTGTTCTCTTCGCTCCACTGCCTCCATGCACGCATAATTGTCGTTGCATTACGTCCTACACAAGCAGCAATGTCACGATACGAACATCCCGCTTCACGCAGACCAATTATGCGTCTTCTTTCAAAGTCTGTCAGCTGTTGATATGGTACCCTTCGTCGTCGTCGAGGCATGGTGTTCTTTCAAGCAATTACTCTGAAAATCTAATCATTTATACTCTGACCCATTGTATGCAAATATTGCAAATTGCATATGGATTAGACCATTCCATCAGGGTGTTGCGATTTTTATAAACAGTAGTGTATAATATAACGATATTATATAATAAGATTTAATATAATAAGGCATATAATATATTAAACGACACGGAACGACCTGCAATGGACGAATATATAATAATAATTACAAAGTTCGAAGATGGTCGATATTTATTCAAGGGTACCTGTATTAATGACATCACAAAATAAAATAATAATAATAAAATTCACAAGACAATTAAAGATTGTCCTGTACTGATTCCGAAGAAGGGAGTTTCTAAGTTTACTGTTCCTAATCCACGTCTATTGGTTATCTTGGCTATCTTCTTCCAAAGTTGATCCCAAAATATTCAATGAATATATCCGTTTAATTGAGATATGCATGTAGGTAAATTTCTTTCATTTCAATTCCAAATTTTATAAATTGACCTCCGGACAGCTATGGGCAATAGTCTTCGGCCGTTCATTGCTAATCTCTTTGAGTGAATTCAAGAATCAATTAGCTACAATCCTCTCTTATTTCCCCCGTATATGGTATTGATACGTGGATGATATTTTCGCTGTTTTTGACGTCAATCAATGCGATTTTAGCTCTTTTCTTAAAGAACTACAATCAAATTCCCACACGAAGTTGAGAGCGACGGATGCCTTCCTTTTCTTAGATTTAAGCATTATTAGGCTTAATGATAGGATAGAGTTCGATATTCATCGAAAACTTACCAACAATCATCACAATATTATGAACGATTCCGTTCACTATCCTAGCCATAAATATGCAGCTTTCCACGCTATGATCCACCACCTTCTTAATGTTCCTCTATCCGACCAAAGGTACCAATCTGAATTGAGTACAAATTAAGGAGAACTGGGAAACCACCAATCCACATAACGATTATGTGGATTAGTGGTTTCCCAGTTCTCCTTAATTTGATGTCCATCCACAGTATCTGGCCCCTCGGTATTTTGTTTGAATTGAGTACCATTAAATCTATAGCAAGGTTGAATGGCTTTTCCGATAACATTGTTGCCAACTTACTCCGTAGGATTCTTTTATAAAGAAAGGATTCCACGAAGTTAACTCCAGAGACCACAAGCACTAAATTTATTAGTATTGCTTATGATCCGCAATTAACTAAGGGCCTGAAAAAGCTTTTAGCGCTTGCAATTTAAAGATTGCAGTCAAAAGTGGGAATACTTTGAAATCACTCTTACGAAATCCTAAAGATGCCATTCCACCTCTGGAAAACTTCGGAATCTATTTCAATGTGATTGTTGTGAAAAACACTGTTGATCAGAGCGCTGGAAATGTTACTAAAAGGTGGAAAGAGCATTTAGTTCATGTAAGAAACGGCAGATCGGACAGATCGAGCTTCGCCAAACATATTTTAGAAACTGGTCATGGTGTTATTTTTCAGATAATTTTAAGTTAGGTCTGTCTGTAAATTCAAGAAAACAATTAGAACAGCTTTGAGAGTATAGAAATCTATAAAAGGGATTCTGAAAACTTATTAAATATGGACAGAGGGTCGATCTCAAACTCTGTTCTGTTTGATTTATTAAATTGATTCTGTGTCTTCTAGTTTCCTTTCTTTTTTTCGATTTGTTTTTTGTTTATCATTTGACATTTCATATAATTCTTATTTATTTAACTTCCTTTCTTTTTTGGTTACTTTAGTGTTTTTTATTAAGTTATACTTAAATATTATTATTGTTCTTTGTTATTTTTTATTAATTTGTTTTTCTTTATTAGTTCCAGCTTAATGTTTGCTTGCATTTTTGTTTTCATATTTACTGTCTGGATATAAGAGCCTGTTCCCGATGCGGCTCGTACTGTTAAGATGGTTGGTTGGTTGGTTTATTAGAAACTTGGCGTCGACTACTAAGGTCATTTTGCGCCTTTTACACAAGTTATAACAGTACGCAGCCCGGGACAAACACAAACATCCATGCCCACGGCGGGATTCGAACCCACGACCAGGCGGACTCGAGTACTAGAAAGCCTACGCCCTAGTCCTCTCGGCCACCTGGCCGGCCTGTTAAGATGGACTCTTACTAATATTTACTGTAGTTTATGTCATTTCTTTATCTTTAGTATTTAATTTTTGTTTTAGTTTACTTCTCCTCCCCCTATTGGCAAGATTTTTCTCTTGTTTCATTGGTCCATTGTCCATGAGTCGTTAATTTCCCTTTCTTGGCAATTTGCCCCCCCCCCCTAGTTTATATATACTCTAGCGTTAAGGTTTACCTTCGTCTTTCTTTTTTCTTTTCACTTTTGTCTTTCCGCCGAAGATGGATATCTTGTACTCGAAATACATATCAATTTTATTCCTTGTGGATTAGTGATCCCCCCCCCCCTTTTTTTGGTTGTTTCATTTCACAGTATTTACTTATTTTTCGTTAAATATAGTAATAAAAAAATTTCACTTTTTTTGAGAGCACTTTTATTCAAAAATATTATGAATTTAATAAGAAAAGAAACATGATCAATCGTGTTTGTTTTCCACTTCTTTATTTGGAATATACATTTCTACGCCATATTTGAAAACAAATTCAACATATTTTCGTCTGATTTATCGTGTATCCCTTTGAAACACTAGTCTCGCGAAGCCGTGAAGTGTCAACGGAAAATAAAGCCATACAAGAGAATAAAACATTCGCAGTCACGTTTTTGCGTTTTCTACGTGAAGAGTATTAAATTTTCATTTGTTAGTTTAGTATATTCTTTGTTAGTTTTTTAAGAAAATGAACATTTTTGTTACATTTTTATAATAAACAGAATGACATGAAAATAATAAATACTAGAGTTAATGCTCCAAACATAAAATAAAGATATAATGGGGTAAAAAAAACGGAGAGAAAAATTCCGCGATCTGGACTCAAACCAGGGACCACGAGTACAGTCATTCTCAAAAGTATAAGTCCACCCTGAAGTTGTGCTTTATGCAACAATGACTACTTTGAATGACTTATGGATAAAAAGGTCTTTTTAAGGAATCCACAAAACACTTCAGCCAAAAATACAGCTTTATTGCTTAACAAAACACGAAAATAGCAGCTGTTCATAAATATAAGTCCATCCTTAGAACTCGTAGATTACACCCACAAAGAAATGCTTAATACTTTATTGTACCTCCATTTTTAGAAATAACAGAAAAAAATCGATTGGGCATTGATTTAACCAATTTTAACCAAACATCGCATGAGATTTTCACCCAGGATTCGACAATTGCATTTTTAAATTCAGCAATTGTTGCAAACCGCCTTCCTTGTCTGAATACACCCCTAGCAATAATTGCCCACAGGTTTTCTACGGGGTTCAAGTCCGGGGAGCAAGCTGGCCACTCCAGAACTGTAATGTTGTTTTCTGTATACCACTGCTTCATGGCTCTTCATGCGCTGAAAAACCACCTCATATCATCACCGAACCTCCACCCATTTGGCGACTCATTTTTCGTGTTTTGACTGATTTCTCGCCGCTCCATGCTGTCATTTGCTCAACACTGATCGTGATTCCCGCCATCACTTTTGTTTTCCCGCCATTCTGCCATCTTGTCTCTACGCACTTGCTTTTCTGTTCTCAGATCATGCCAGTAATATTTTGTGTACCATCCGGCCTATCAAAATTGAACTTTTCCTCGACCGAGAAAATCACTGAAAGCCATTGATGGTCCCAAGACATGTTTTCTTTGCAAATGCAAGTCTGGCAGCCTTGTGTCGTTGGTTAAGAGGTGGTGCTCTTTTTATCTTGCGATATTTGATGTGTTTAGCATTATTGAGAACACGTGTGATGGTTGATGTCGACTGTGAAATATCTAGAGCAGATCTGATTTTCCTCGCTGTCATTTTTTCCTCTGGTTGCAAGAACAAAAACCCAACGTTTCATTCGTGGTGACAAAGAATTAGATCTTCCTGGTCGAGGTTTAACTTGTCCATCAATTCCACGGGCTAATACATTTTGCACTGCACATTTTGACCATCCTATTTCGGCTGCAATTTGGCGTTGCGATTTGCCTTTTCCGTGTAAATGCCAAATCTTACGCACAGTTTCATCAAGTTGTGATCCTCTAGGCATACTTTTTGGGGTCAGAACATTATTCTTAAAGCAATTAATAAAAAATTCCTCCAAGATAAACATAATATAGTTTATTAACCCAACCAAAGAAAAATTAACTTAACAATCAAAAATTGTAAAAATAAAAATATAAGAAGTCCACCATAAAAGACAAACAGCCCGCCTATCCCAAATCATCTAGTCTAAATAAATTTTATACTATTGTTAAGGTTCATAAGAACGATTTCCCTGTTAGGCCTATTACGTGCACTTATGAGGCGGCCACATACAAATTAGCCAATTTTTTGTCTAATTTCTTGAAAGAGTTTTTCACGGGGATTTATACAGTAAAAATCCACTGGTTGCAGGTTAAAAATCCACTGGTTTCAGGTTAAAAGTATTTTAAGCAATATTAATTGGAGATCTTCTTGGCACATGTACACTTTAGACATCAAGGACATGTATAATAACATCTCGGTCCCTGCAGTCCTAGACATCATCAAAATGAAAATAAGAAACAAATTTAGTTTTGAGGCTGTAATGAATATTTTAAATGCTATAAATTTATGCATGGAGAATTCCCAATTCACGTTTAATAATAAGGTATATAGGCAATACAATGGCCTTCCTATGGGCAATCCTCTATCCCCTATTTTAGCGGATATTTTTTTAGGACATTGGGAATCTGACATTATTAATAACTCTCCTTTTTCACATAACATTATTTGCTGGTTACGTTATGTGGATGATATTTTGATCATTACTAACTTAGAGGACATACACACTCTGTCCTCTTATTTATCCTCTAATTCTCAATTTGAATTCCAGTGTCATCAGTTTGAAAAAGGGGAACTACAGTTTTTAGACTTATCTATATACAAATATAAAAATGAAAATATGCTATTTTTTAGTATATATGAAAAGGAAACTCAAGGGAATAATTTACCTCACTATTTTTCAAAAATTCCCTTAAATTATAAGATAAATACAATACAGAATTTCATACAGAGAGCTAGATTATTATGCTCTCCTAATATGTTACCATCTTATATACATAAATTAATTAATAAAATGATCAATAATAAGTACCCCACATATTTCGTTAAGAGAATGATGATTCGGGGTTTTCAGAAAGGGAAAACAAATATTTTTAATTTGATCGAACAGAGAAAGAGGGTTTCTATGGCTTATGATTCAAAGTTTCCTATAATTAAAAAATGTTTCCAAGGGGAAAACATCCAAATAGTTCCTAAAATAAATAATACTCTGAGAAAAAAATTGGTCAACATGCATGTTCGAGATGATAACGAGAATCAAAACAATATTGATGTTGATCAATATAATCTCAAAGAACTATACAATAATGATTTGGTTTTTCAAAAGTTAGTGAATCAAAATGATGTAATTTATTTAATTCCATGTTCGGACTGTGATGCTAACTATATTGGTCAATCTGGTCGCTCTCTATATTCTAGATTACAAGAACATGAGAGAGCGATCAGACTCAATCATTGTGATTATGCTTTGGCCAGACATTGTCATGGCACGGGCCACAGGATTAATTGGAAGGGTGTGAAGGTTTTGGGCAGGGAACAAAATTTGAATTAACGTATTATTAAGGAGGCCCTTTTTATTAAGAATTCTGATTGTACTCTGGCCAAAGCGTCATACGATATTCACAGTGATTGGAGCATTTTGTGAGTGATTTCATATCCTTTGACTTCACCTTCTTCCTTTTTAGAATTTGTTTCAGTTGTTATTTTTTTGTTTGGTATCTCCCTCCCACAATGATTCTGAAGATGAGCAGCTGGACTGCTTGAAAACGTTAAAGTTATGATACGACATTTTGCCTACTATGTTCTTTTCTTCATTGTATAAGAAGTTCCGTCCATGTCAGCAGTCCCGCCTTACAACTTTTGTCTTGTGTATTTGGAGGTTGCATTATTTCTGTGTGATGTCTTCTACGAACGCTTCCCAATGCCATCCATCGCACCATGAAGAATTTCATTTCGGAAGACGTTTTTGTAAATATATAAACCGGTTTTTTAAATTATATGTATTTTATTTTATTGCAATCTTCAGACCACAAACTTTAGACTTTAAATGTTTTTGTTTTTAAATTGTGTGTTTGTTTTGGCGTAGTTTTTTTAGCTTTGTATTGCTCTCTTCTATATTAATTTTTTATTTTGGAATTGTTACATTTATGTCAAGGGGTAGGCGGGCTGTTTGTCTTTTATGGTAGACTTCTTTTATTTTTATTTTTACAATTTTTGGTTGTTAAGTTAATTTTTCTTTGGTTGGGTTAATAAACTATATTATGTTTATCTTGGAGGAATTTTTTATTAATTGCTTTTAATTCATACCCAATGTTTTTTTAAATTTAAATTATTCTTAAAGGTTCACTTTAGTCAAAAAAATATTTTTGATATTTTATACATCTAAGTCCAAAACATTAGTCCGCGTGGAAAAAAATTAATATCTGTCTTTATCTGTAAAATATATATAAAGAAGGATGTTTGTGGGTCTGTGCGTCTGTGGGTGGGTCTGTGGTTCTGTGTGTACGTTTTTTATACAAATCTACAGTTTTATTCCGATCTTGATGAAATTTCGCATACATGACCTTCAAAGCATGAGGAAGGTCACTGTCTACTTCAGATTTCGAAAAAATAATAATTATTGATAAAAAATCGATATTCATGGTTATGGCAGGGCATATTAATGAGAAATATCGCATGACCAACAATGCAAGACAAAGTTTTTGCAACAATGGTATCAACACGCAATTCACAAACACTCTGCGCGGACCAACAATATATATCTCATGACCAACAATGCAAATAAAAGTTTGTGCAACAATAGGTATCAACAATGGTTTCAACACGCAATTCACCAATAACAATGAGCTCAAAATGATGATGCAATGATAAAGCAATCCTTTCCAAGAATTATAACAATGAACATAAAATGATGATGCAATATGGATAAGTTTCAATTTGTAACAATGCATAGAATTCCTGTTATTCAGGTTTTTCTTAGAAAAGAGAGTTCTTAGTACTTAACAATTTCTTGAAAATCTTTAAAAATGATCAGTAGCTGGAGATAATGAAGAGTTAGCAGACTATTGAGAAAGAGTGGAAAGACGACAGAGAAAGCAAACCTTTAGCTCCGTGCTGTATTGAGCAAATGGGAAGCAAGTAAATAGAAGAATTGGCGACCGCTAGACTACCCAAAGTGATGAAAGGCCAAATTTTGCTTCAACACAGCGAGAGAAGAGTGGAAATTGCAACAACATCAAGTGTAGATCTGAAGTAAGATTATCTGAGTAAGAAATTATTGGAGCAGTCCATCCATTTTGAACCTTTAAAAAGATTTTTTTCGAATTTTCATTAAGAATTTTTACTGTATTAATTCTAAGCATTTTCATGTGTTTATTTTTAAGATATTGCAAAATTTATTTTAATTTTTGAGATTGTTCTGTTTACATCCCAAGTGTAATAATCCCGGGCAACGCCGGGTACTTCTTCTAGTTAATTAATAAACAGCATTTTTAGACACAAAATAATAGTCAATGGAGGCCCCCATTGCAACCCGAATGCGCAAAGGAACACGGGAATGTTGTGACGTTGGATATGGTCTAGTCTACTCAAAACAAAGCCAACTGGATGAGAAGGAGCAGGTGAAACGTGACCACCGAGAGAGAAACTGAAATTGAAATTGAATACATTGTTACATTATCATAGATGCTGCATTGTTATTAGTATTTCTACCACGGTCTATAGATATTCATGGTCATCGAGCTTCGGCCATTTTCCATTGTTTCGAGAAGCTAAGGAAAACAGATCGCGCCAGGTGCCGCATAGATCGCATTAAGGCCGACCGTGATCTGCGATAGAGGTTTTCATTGAAACTGAAAATGAAAGTAAAGTTTCTATCTGCCGACAGGGCGGCGCTGCAGGCGCATTTGGGTAAGGCTCTAAAGATGTAGGTATTCCTATCCGCCATTTTGGTTCCAGCCTCGATACTGAAAAGCATTGGCCGCATAGGGTCGAGCGAGTACTAAGGCGACGCTTTTTGCAAAAATGAACAAAATAATGCGAAAAACATTTATTTTAATATAAATGAGATACTTTTGAAGGGCTAAGTCGTAGATTGGCCTCGATAAAACGTGAATTGTGTGAATATGAGCGCCAATTTGTAAGTATAGCATTCTTCATGCAAAAGGGAACAATTCTCCTAAATAATCTGAGTTACGCTAGTTTTCATAAAAAATAATCCGTTAAATATCCCATTATTATTATTATTATTATTATTATTATTATTATTATTATTATTAATTACTTGTTGTTGTTAAAAGTTCTAAATTCTTTTAAAATTTCTAACACTTTAACACATATAGGCCGGATTGTTTTGTAATAGTGCAATAATGTACTAAAAATAATTTTCGTTATATATAATTTGTTAAAATTCCTTCCTCTTTTATATATAAAAAATTAAAATCATATATGTCATAAAAAATTAACAATATTAATTTAAAACAATTATACATAAAAGACACAATAATATTTTTGCATTTAAAAAATAAAGATATAACAAATAAAAATAAAATATAAATAACTTCACTGCCATAAAATTAAGCTATTATTGCTGTTCCAATTATAAAAATTTTACAAACATTTCATTAGCATTATCCAAATAAGCTTCATACAAAAAATAAATAAATAAATAAATGAATGAATGACTTAAATGTTAATTCATATCACAAATAATTTTTCCAAATTAAATAACAACTTTTTAATAATCTATATGTTGTTAAACTTAATAATCCATGTCGGGAGTTTATTAAAAATCTGTGGAGTATAATATTCTTTTTCAATTGCACCATTCAAGTCAAATATTTTTGGTACTACATAATTTAATTGTGTTCTTAAACTATACAGGGGTTCTCTTTTTACTAAATAATAATAATAATAATAATAATTTTGTCGCAAGAGTATGATCCGAGCGACTCCACGGACGTAGCCCAACAAGTAGGTAATTGAGATTAATAATAATAAATAATAATAAAAATAATAACAACAAGAATTGAAATTGAATAATAATAATAATAATAAATTTTTTTTATTTACTACTATCCACATATTTATTTTTAATCTTGTTTTAATAAAATTCAATTCAATTCAATTCAATTCAATTCAAGTTTACTGCCGTTCAAACAGCACCAAAGTGCCAAGACAGAACAGTAAGAGGTACACAAAACCTATGAGTAACAAATATTGCAAATTGACAAAAGGGTAATAACCAAATAAGTGACACTAACAAACAGAACAAAATAAAATTTGACACAAAATAAAATGTAAAATTGATTACAAATTGATTTAAAATAAGAAGTTAAATAATAAAAAAAAATTGTAAAATAATAATAATAATAATAATAATAATAATAATAATAATAATAATAATA
>JAHWFO010006271.1:890068-902227 GCA_023313115.1 Rhysida immarginata
TAATAATAATAATAATAATAATAATAATAATAATAATAATAATAATATTTTTTAAAGTAATTAAGTTAATTTTAATAAAAGACAAAACAATTCAACAAAATTATACAAAATCCATACAAATCAAGATTCATCTTATTCACAGATAATAATAATAATTATAATAAAAATAATAATTGTTCAATTCACTTAAAATAATAATAATAATAATAATAATAATAACGGGATATTAAACGGATTATTTTTCATGAAAACTAGCGTAACTCCGATTATTTAGGAGAACTGTTTCCTTTTGCATGAAGAGTGCTATACTTATAAATTGGCGCTCAACTTCACACAATTCACGTTTTATCGATGCCAATCTACAACTTGGCCCTTCAAAAGTATCTTATTTATATTAAAATATATGTTTTTTCTCGATGTAATGCATTATTTTGTTCATTTTAGCAAATAGCGTCGCCTTAGTACACGCTCGACCCTTAGTATCGCGGCTGGAACCAAAATGGCGGATAGGAATACCTACATCTTTAGAGCCTTAATTTGGGCCGATTGTACATGCAGCGCCACTTTTCAATAGAGTTTCCGCCCTACTGGGAGCTAGAAACTTTAGCTTCATTTTAACAATGGAGCTCGATGACCATGAATATCTACAGACCGTGATTTCTACCAATAATAAGCCCTGAATTTGCACTATCTTCAGCTGCGCGTTCTCCTCTAGTTGGCTTTGTTTTGCGCAGACATTACACGACGTAACAACATTCCCGTGTTCCTTTGCGCATTCGGGTTGCAATGGCGGCCTCCTTTGGCTATAATTTTTTTGTCTAAATAATTTTTTTTGTTTATTAATAAATAAAGGCGGACATTAAATTTTTTCCACGCGGACTAGTATTTTGATACTTAGATGCATAAAATATAAAAATTTGTATTTTGACTAAAGGTTCACTTTAACTCTAAAGAGGAAGGAAGGAATCTGTAGAAATAAATGTTGCACTTCAAAGCACAAAGAAATGCAACATCTAATTTCACAAGCGCATGCATTATAAATAAATAGACTTCAAAAAGCATCAAAAGATCCAAATGTTTCAAGATAATACAATTTTACATTATGAATTAAATTGTGAGTACTAAAATATATTTATTGTAATGGAAAAGAGTTAATTGCAGTGCACTAAGATTCATTAGACTTCATTCAAACACTGAAAGCAAAACGTTAGGCCATTACACGAATTAGCTAGGTAAGACACGAAGTAGCTATAGTGGGGCTATCTGTTATCAGAATGTTAGTAAAGATTTAAATAAAAACTAAATGGATTCCGTCAAAATTTGACGGTAAGCAACCCATCTCCATCTCTTTAATTGAAAACCTATTTGCCTGTATTGCTGTTTATTGTTGTCGTTGTTAATTGTTTATGTAATTGTTGTTAATTGGCTAACGAGAAATACAGGCTCCGGCACTGAAAAGTCACCTGACCAAGATAGGTCTATTAACAATCCAACCTTCATTGTTTCTAACAAAGGAAAAAACACTGATTGTTAACATTCAAGATGGAGACAATGAAGAATGGATTGTTGCTAGCACCCAGTTGGTCAGATGATTACTTTTTCGCTTCCAGGCCTTGTTATCTCGTAGGCCTCGGATTTGACCATAAGCAATTTTGAATTTTAAATTACCGCTAATTAATAGTAATTATGGACACAAAAATAACTTTGACAAATCTACAGACTAAGATCTTTCATTTAAGACCAAAAATGAAGTGTAGAGATGCAGTAGTTTTCTCCAGCGAACTGTCGATAGAATCACCCTTGGAATATATAGATTGCTAGCAGAGGACCCGGCGTTGCCCGGGATATTTATACATGTAGGTAAACAGAACAGTCTCAAGAAGTTAAATTATAATTCCAACGTGGTTAAATAATACATCAATCAATTCAACACAGAGCGAAGGGACTATCCATGAAAAATCCGAAAACAGGAATTCTAGGTGATATACCGGGACTTTATTTAACCTCTTGTTGACTTGGCTCAGAATAAAATGATATCCATCTTCACCACCGGGGAACATCACTGGATACTTTAGAGTCTAAAGTTTAGACCCAAGTTTTTATTGCCTTTGACTTCGAAGCTCTTATACCCTCTTATTGTTTCCTGTTTTAGCTGTACAGTTTCTCTGACCAATATTCGTTCTTTCTCTTTCCCTTCCAGACACCTAAATTTTTGTTAGTCGTCTGAACATTTGATAAGGAGCTCCAGGGAGACACGTGTGACTCCTTTGCCTCCTATATAGACGCTGCCTAATTTATGTCCTGTCACTGCATCATCATTTTATGCTCATCATTAACAATTCTTGGAAACGAACGTTCAATCATCGCATTATCAGCATCCAAAATATTCACATTCACACAGAATATAGCCAAAATGTATTTTTATGAAATGTTTGGATCTGTTATGCTACCAAATAAGCTAGGTGATAACCCCGGCGTGGCTCGGACTGTTTCTTTGAATAAATTTTGCAATATCTTAAAAATAAACACATGAAAACGCTTAGAATTAACACCGTAAAAATTCACAAAGAAAATTCGAAAAAATTTTGATTGTTTTTTATAATATTGTCCAGTTTTGGTCTTTTATATAATTATATAATTTCATCAATAACTTCATTAATATATACTTATTGGTTTTTTTTTTTTGGTTTTTTGTGATTTGTGTTTTTGTCTTTGTTCTCGGTGCCTTGGTGGGGATTCCTGTGTGGCATCGAGTTACCTTTATCTTTGGTAGCAATAAATCAATCAATCAATAAATGCTCACAATGGATGGACCTCTCCAGGCATGCCACTGCTAGCCTAAATAATTTCTTAGTCACGTAATCTTACTTTAGATGTACACTTGATGTTGTTGCAATTCCCACTCTGCTCTCGATGTCTTGAAGCAAAACTTGGCCATTCATCACTTTGTGTAGTCTAGAGGTCGCCGGTTCTTCTATTGATATGCTTACCATTTTTGCTCAATACAGCACGGAGCTAAAGGACTGCTTCCTCTCTCATATATTGCCCTCTCTCAAGACTTTGGCTACAGCCCAACCATTTTAACGTAACAAATCTGTCAGCAGACGTTACAAATTTGTTGCTGAACACATAGTAGACCGACAATGGAGTGCACAGACAAAAGATTAAAAGACCATGCTTCGGACGAAGAAGGGAATTATATACATTAGATAAGGACCGAATTTGAGATATAGTTATGAAACAATTGGAATAACGCCGACGATTTTAACAATGAAGAGGCAAAGGCCATTCCACAAAAAAAGATTCTGCAAATATTCCAAGAAAGAGCTTTAGCTGCGAGAAAGCGATCTTCACGTGTCCATACCAATGCCAACAATGCTTAAAAGATGATTATATTGTCCAATATATAATTTTAAAAATTTAATCCCGTTTTAAGTCCCCTTTTCAAAACCCTTTTTAATCAAATCCTTAGTGTAAATGGCGGACGGCAGGATAAACATATAAATCAAGCAAGCATATAGTTAAACTTCCTAATAAAGAAGCTGTTGAGGATTTGATTAGCGAACAAATCCAAAAGAAAACCCAACGAAATTTGATTTATTAGGTGGTCGACTTACGTTAGAACTGAATTAAGACGGGGTCATCGGTACAGAGTCCTATCGTAAATCAGGAAGTAGCTGTAAATATTGTGCAATGTCTGCAATGTCCATTAAATGTCATTAGGTGAGAAAGATTCAAACCAAAATACGGTATTTGCTGCGAAAAGCATACTCTGAAAAAGAGAATAGAAAAATTCTTTAAGTTTTCTGTCTACGCTTGTTTGTTGTAGAGATGGTAACTTTGACACATCATTCCATTATATCTATCTTCCACTTAGATGGCCTGGTGGCTAAGAGCACTAGGGCGTAAAACTTTCCAATTTTTGAATCCGTCAAGCCTTGGGTTCGAATCCCGTTGCAGCATGGATGTTTGTGTTTGTCCTAGGAAAGCGAAAGTTAATAATTAAGTGGATGTTTTAAGGACTGTGTTAAGATATTAGTCATGTGAAATAAAGCATAAAATGACCGCGCCCAAAAAGCTAATGAACTAACTAACCTAATCTTCAACTTTAATTAACGACCATCGAGGTGCTCCTTGAAATCTATTTGAATTATCATTAAAGCGTTCCAATCAGCAATAACACCGGCAACAGATGCAGTTCCAAGTGTAGTCTCATAATTGGTTACAGTTTCTAGGAGAGTGTAGTCTCATAATTGGTTGCAAGAAATTATAGAAGGCGCGATATTGAGAGGAGGGTAGCAAGTGCAGGAAATACGTCTTTGTATTTTTAAGCAGGTTCCACTCTAAATCAGAGGATATTTAGAGTGATTCCTGATAAGAAAAGTAACAAAATAAGTTCATATCAACAAATTCCCGGAAACACTTAGTTTCCATAACAATACAGATATGCTATGCGTCCACTGCCAAAAATACAGGTTTTTTTAAAAACTCAAACCTTTTGTGGTGTCAACTGCAGAGGAAAAGAACTAGTTTATTATGACGATGTTTTTAATGTTCTCGCGTCAGACTCGTCATATTGTCCATTTTGTGACGTCATGGCGCCTTTGATCGAAGTGGGCCGTCGGTCGCGGCTTACGATGTTTTCAATAGCGATAAAACTAAGAGAAATAGATGTTTTTCTTAGTAATATGCAAGAGGCCCGGCGATGAATTTATGATTTCTTTCGCTTTATTTATTTCTAAACTCATAATAAAATAGGGTCCTAGCAAAATTTTGTCTGTAAGCGAAGCGAGGGAATCTGCCGCCATTTTAAACGAAGTTGAAAATATCACAGTTATTACTCATTTGTCTCATTTATTACGTTTTTAATTAATATTTTTTTTTCTAAACCTTTTTTTTTTTTTTTTTTTTTTTTTTTTTTATCTAAAACCAGTTTTTCTTTATAATTGGGATCTTTTGTAATGGACACCCACAGATAACCTGGATATTAAAGATCAAGAACTTAAATAACTAGGTTATTTCTGCCAGTGGACGTGTAGCAATAGTGTGTTTTCTTTCAGTTGCAATTACTTTTGAGTGATCATCGTGCAGCGGAGGTACGTACAATGGTCCGGTATTCCTATCAGGAAAAAACCGAGATGGTCTTCACATATGGAGAAGCACATGGGAATGGTCGAGAGGCCGCATAAATATACCAAGAAAAGTTCCGATAGACAGCACCACCCGAAACAAACGTTTGCAACATCTTTCGGTGTTTGTGTGCAGAACGGGTCCTTTGATGGAAGAGGCATTGCATCCCATGGAGGCCACTTCGAGTCTCTTTTGCAATTATTGCCACAGTAATGTTATATTCTCTACTAATTGTTTTAATACAGATAAATCGTCTGCTTCCGAACATATGTTCATATGATATTTTTTTTTTTCCTTTTCTGGTCAGGAATCACATACTGAAGTTTGTCCCTATTGTTTTAGTTCACCCCTTATACAATTAAAATTCACATAATTGACATCATTTTTTGGTAAATTTTATAATCCACAGTTTGAAGAAATCATCCTATTTACCACTGACAATCAAAAACTACGGCGAAATATCATAGTCGAATAGATCACCTTGTCCCACGGGTGATTCGTACAAATCCAAAACAATAAAAAATAACAAATTTATAATCATATGATTGTGAGGAAAAAACCAATGAGATTAAAGAAAAAAAAGCAGTCGTTATTTAACTCATATTACTCTTGTGCCAAGGAACAATCATCTTTTCTTATCCAAAATGTCTCTTGCCCTCTAAAAATTTTCGTACTTGACCAGTCCGGAGCATGATCATTTGCCAAACAGTATTTCGTTAAAGTATTATCGGCCTCGGTGGCTCAGTGGTTGCGCGATCGCCTCTGATACCCGAGTACGCGGATTCGATCCTGGCCGAGGACGACGAGGATTTTTCAGGGGGAAATCCTGAGATCACGCACTTCCTTCGGAAGGGAAGTAAAGCCGTTGGTCGCGTGTAGTCGTTTGCCGGCTGCACGTTAAAGAACCCTTGCGAGGCAAAATTTGCGGCCCCTGAAATTTGCTGTCCTGAAATGACCATAGCAGTTGAAAAGGACGTTAATACCAAACAAACCAAACCAATCGTTAAAGTATTAGCATAACGAATAGAATAGTAAGTGTGATTACTTGCGTAGTTTTCTGGCGCATCCGCAAGATGTCACTGCGTGCGTTTTCGACCAGCGAGTCGCAGGTTTTTAGTATTCGCTTACAAGGAAAAGGATGAAACGTTAACAGTAGTTTTAAAAATTAATTTTCAAACACGAGGTTTTTTTTATTTTCTTACTGTTTATTTACTGTTTCTTAAAGGTAAACTCCACGGAAAAAATTCGAAAAGTTTATATTTTTTTTTGCATCCAGGGTAATATATCATTCAAATATTTTCGATTTATCCTAATATTTTATTAAGAAAAACACCTCGATAGACTGAACAATTCAAAAATTGGCTCTCTCGTCCCCTCAGGAGAACCAGCGGAACAAAAAACACTGTCATCTCTCTTTGGATGTGTAAATAAGAAATCCGATAGAAACTTCACGTTTCATATATTTATACAATCAGAATCGATTAAGAAGCAGCAGATTACCTTTAGTCAGCGAAAGCGTTGTATCTAAATGCGAACAGCAGAGTGTGATCTGTTCATTTCGAAGCGTCTTGCTTTTTCTATAATCCTGCAGTTTTAAATTCATTGAAAATTAAAACGAAATTCATGGAAACTCGAATCTGTTCCGACTCTAAAAGGGCCTAAATCTGGTGATCTTTACAACGACCGCGATAGTCAGACATTTGGTAACCGCCGATGGAATGAAGTAGGCCTATCTGCTGTCATAAGGTACGTGCACGAGTAAATATAACGAGTAATTTTTTTAAAATACGAGTAAAAATACTTTTAAACGTAACAAACGATATGCAAATTACACTATTAACACATTATAACAAGCTCATCACTTATAAATAGTGAAACAATAAAATATACGACAGAAACTGAACACGAAACGTGAAATTCCCATTTGCAGCCAGCAAAAAAACGCCAACAAGTTGGTCGAAATCGCCAGCAGCGCTGTTATTTCGCACATCCGCCGGTCGCCTGAATTTTAGCATTGTTAATACGAGAGTAATCACACTTATTTATTCTATTCGCTATGGTATTAGTATAATAATTCATCATGTTCTTAAATGTTCCTCTATTTTCTCCCAGATTAGCTTTTAAAAGTCTAGATATTTGACCTACATAATTATAATTATAAAATTTACAATTTATTTGATGTATCACATATTATAATTATTAATTAAATGTTCGTCAGTTTTTAAGCATTCATTAAGATCATTCTCTCTAGATCTTTTGAGATATTATTATATATTTCTTTCTTGTTTCCTTTCTTGTTGATATACATATTATAGCAGCCGCCACGTAAGTTGAACGATCTTTTTGACATGCGCAGTAAGTCTTTTCATCAATTTGCTTTGTCTGGGTTTTACCCATGATGCACTTGTTCTACTATAGTAAAGGCGGAGATATCGTTGAAACGTGGAAAGCCTATTAAAAGTCATAATATAAAACAAATTGCCTTCGAATCGACTATTCTGCGTCATATTTTAATTTATTAATTTATTAATTTATTAATTTCATTTATTAATTTCATTTATCTATTTAAAAAAAAACGAAAATGGAAACTAAATATAAATATGAAAACAATGTTTCGAAAACGAAAGCGGCTTCCCGTTAAGCGATTTACTTCCCGTTAACGATTTACTTCCCGTTAACGTCTATTGGCTGGCATTAGAAATGACGTCATCCTGTCGTTCAACTTACGTGCGGCTGCTATAAGTATTATCAATTCTAGTTATAGTCTGAAAATATTGTCTCTAATTTTTTTTTCAATTTTATCGAAATCCCTATTAAGCCCTAAAGAAATCAATTTAATTCTTATTTTTAACATTACTAAAACATTTATAAAAACATTGTTCAATCAATTATAAAGGATATTTAATTTTAAGTAATTTTTATCTCAACAAAAGTATGAGTTGCTACCCAAAATTTCCGAGAATTTCCTTGTTGCAAGCAGAAAACGTCCCTTACATGCTAATTTCCGCTTTCACCTTCAAAGTAGCCACCTTCGGCATGTATGCAACGACCCCAGCGATTTTCCCATTTTTGGAAACACTCCTGGAAGACCGAAGGCTGTAGGATGTTGAAGACCAGTTGCGATTCCACTTGGATATCTTCAATGGAGTCTTCAACGGCGCCCTTTCATTTAAAGGAAGTGATAGAAGTCCCAGGGGGCTAGGCCAGAAGAGTGGGGGACCGTTGACATGTATTTTGCCAGTAACGAGATATGTGAGGGCGCATTGTCATAGTGGAGCAACCAGTCTTTGTTCTTCCACAATTCGGGCTGTTTATGCGAAATTTTCCCTCATCTCTTCAAACCCTCGCAGTAAAGCTTCCTGTCGACAATCTGACCAGGTCGAATAATTTGGAAATTCCCAGTAGCTCAAGAAGACGTTGTAACATAAAACAGCAATAACGCACAAAGAAATGCGCCTACGATTACGAAACTTGGCAGAGCAGCTGCTGAAAGTTGCACCAAGAGTTTCTGGTTTGGGCGAAATATCCAATTTCTCGGATTTTTTGAGTAGCACCTCGTACGAGGGGCAGATTGCAGGGGGAACACACAGAATGCCAAATGATATTCATTTTATACCCAATTGGAATAGCTGATAAATAATGCGGGAAAGAATTGCCTTGTGCAGGCTATTATTTTTCATCAATAATATCATCATCTGAGGTTTGGCGTGAAAAAATCCTCTTAAGACCTGTCATTTATTAATTTTCATAAAGGTCAAAAGTCAAATCCCCATTACACAAAGTAATATTTAAATCCAAAAAATGTAATTAATTATCCACTAGATTAGTGATAGTGAAGTCTAAATTACATTCTCTTCTCAGAGCAATTTATTCGAGATTAAATCAGTCTGATCTTTAATAACTGCTATCAAAATATTATCAATGAACCTCAAACATAGGATAATTTTATCAGAGAAAAAGTGATAATTTATTATTCTACTTTCTAAGTTAAGTATTGCTTCCAATTTTTTTCTCTTTTAATTTTTAAGAAAACTAAATGAAATACACATAGCATAATAGCCACAACATTCACGATTAATTTGTCACTTTTCAATATAAACGCCGTCTTTTTTGTAGTTTTTGACCACTATGAAACAAGAGCAATACTATAAAAATCATGGTCTTGTTTCTTCAGCCATTGGCGCACTTCAAAATGATGAAACATGAATTCAGTCAAAGTTTTTCTTCTCTTACCTGGCGTTCATCACGAATGATCTCGTCGACTCGCTAGTTGTAGCATGGATTCACTTTAGTCGCCGGCCGGTCGCTCCGCTTTTTATCAGCCAACGGTGTTTCCCCTTCAGCTTCTGTACAGCGACGAACAACGGTGTTTCCCCTTCAGTCTAACAGTGCTGACATCTACTCTTTGCTTCCCCAAAAATCTTCTTCGACCGTTCATAAATGCAATAGGCGTTTTACCTTCAGGAATTTTTCAACAGCATGCTGTCTTATTCAGGGTGTCCCAAAAGGTCGTTTACAAACTATACGTACTGGTCTGTCAGACCATGATGAACAATTTTACATAGGAAGTTGTGTCCGAAAATCAAACCGTGATGTGCTACAGTAATGTGACCGATATGCAAAAAAGAGACACGCAAAAACGTTAACATGACTTTATTAACAAAAACAAACTTAAGAATCATGTTTACAGAAAATGTTCAAAATTCCGTCCATCCACCGCAATATATGCTTCACTTAATTTGCGGTGCAATTGTCCAAACAATGTATGACTTGGCAGCCGTCTGTTTGGGAAGCGCTCTCGGTACATGCGTCTCGCTGATTGTCCATTTCTATAAACGTAATGCATAGCGACCAATTCTTCATCACTGAACCGATGAACCCTGCTCCTGCAACCTCTTCGCCTGAAATGATCTCGCTTTCCGCTCTCTAATACGCCTGCGAACATTTAGCAGTGTCACGTTTTCGGACACAACTTCCTATATAAAACTTGTTCGTCATGGTCTTAAGCTGCGGCCACACAGAGCGCTACGCGACGGATGCGATGGACGGGACGGACGCGATTGTCAAAATAGGGTGGCCTTTATTCGCTATGTTCGCTCTGATTTGTATACAAATCTGTTTATTTCATTGCTTATTCATTGCTCAAAGAAAGAATGTTTATTCCAATTATAATTATTAAGACTGGAACAAAAATCAAAACAAGTTATTCCTTTATCTTAATATGTGGCATTGTAAAGCCTCTGTCCATATCGCTCCGAAAAAACTGTGAATAAAACACATATTGCATAATTATAATTATATCGTAATATTTATAATTAATTAAAATAATTACAATATTTATAATTATATTAATTCATTATAATTGTAATCAACATTATTTCTTGTAAATTTAAAATTTTCTTCTCTTTACGTAAATCTTCAAATAAGCAATGAAACAATCGGCCTCGGTGGCTCAGTGTGTTGCGTGATCGCCTCTGATGCCCGAGTACGCGGGTTCGATCCCGGCCGAGGACGACGAGGATTTTTTCAGGGGGAAATCCTGAGATCACGCACTTCCTTCGGAAGGGAAGTAAAGCCGTTGGTCCCGTATAGTCGTTTGCCGGCTGCACGTTAAAGAACCCTTGCGAGGCAAAATTTGCGGCCCCTATAACGCCTTCCTGAAATGACCATAGCAGTTGAAAAGGACGTTAATACCAACCAAACCAAGCAATGAAACAAAGTTGTAAACAAATCACCATTTTCTAAACTGATGTATTGCTGCCGTTTGTTGACTTAATGTTACTGTAATGGATTGTCGAAGAAGGTTTGAGAAATCGCGCAAAATCAAGTTTTTCATATTACCAATTTATTTAAGAAAAAAATAGGAGGCATTACATTTTGACTGGCCTCTCGTAACATAACACTATCTAACTTTAATTTTGGTCTTTATTTTGCCTTGATGATCTCCCAGACAAAGGAATTTTATTAAACATACTTTTGATGTCAATAGCATGTATATTCCAATTTTTATTAAATTTCAAAGTCGTTAAAATATTTTAACCTGAGCCTATTTTTGCTCTATAAACGGAAAAAAACAAGTATCTTTAAATTTTAGGTAATGAGGTACTAGGTTATAATCTTTTTAAATCCTCTTGTGAAATAATGTTACGTTTTACCAGTTCTTTTCGTTTATTAATACAAGATTTAGGAAAATAATTTGACTTATCTATCTTACCAGTTTGGAAATTATAAATTTTCAATTGTAGATTATTTAATAGGAGTAATATACGAGGTGCGATCCAAAAATTTCCAGGATTGGAGCTGTATAACCGAAACGTGAAATAGTTTCAATGCACGCTGACGGGTGGCAGTAAGTATTTAAATTTTCGGGAACACGTCAACTGGACGAGTGCAACTAGACGCTGGTCAAGTGGACGATAGTCTACTGGACGAAAACCAAGTGGGCGACGGTAAAACTGGACGATAACCAAGTGGACGACGAAAGTTTTATAACTTAAAAAAAAACCAACTTTAAATACTTGGACGACAAATATATTTTAAAACTTCAAATTTAAAAAAAAATAATTTTATTATAACTGACATATTATTTTATTACTAGAAGAGATACCCGGCGTTGCCCGGGATAATTACACTTGGATGTAAACAGAACAATCTCAAAAAATTATATTAAATTTTGCAATATCTTAAAAATAAACACATGAAACTGCTTAGAATTAATACAGTAAAAATTCTTAATGAAAATTCGAAAAAAAGGCACACAATGGCTGGACCTCTCCAATAATTTCTTACTCACGTAATCTTACCTCAGATGTATACTTAGTGTTGTTGCAATTTCCACTCTTCTCTCGATGTGTTGAAGCAAAACTTGGCCATTCATCACTTTGTGCAGTCTAGCGCTCGCCGATTCTTCTATTTACTTGCTTCCCATTTGCTCATTACATCACGGAGCTAACTGTCGTCTTTCCACTCTTTCTCAATAGTTTGCTAACTCTCCATTATCTCCATTTACTGATCATTTTTAAAGATTTT
>JAHWFO010006271.1:902627-989839 GCA_023313115.1 Rhysida immarginata
AGGAATTTTTTCATTGAAGAATTTATAAAGTTATAAAAATTACTTAAAAATTATTATGGCCAGATGAATAAATATAGAAATTATATGATAGTTACAAAATTGTTTTAATGCATAATATTTCATTACATTGTACAATTATATTGATATTTTTTAATGCAAACAACTAAGAATTAAAATTAAAACGGACGGCAAAATAAAGTTGGTATTTTTAGTTAGCTTTTTTTTTTAAATTATAAAATCATCGTCGTCCACTTGGTTATCGTCCAGTTTTACCATCGCCCACTTGGTTTTCGTCCAGTTGACATCGCCCAGTTGACTATCGCCCAGTTGACTGTCGTCCAGCTGTGACGCACCCTAAATTTTCATCGTGAATGAAACAGTTCTCGCTGTATAGACGCCGTATTGTTAGAACTTTTTGACGTTGCATTGCGATTTTTCCTTTTTTTGATATGGCATAAAGAATTCGTACTAGTGTTCTCTGCTTGTGAGAACGATCTGGCTCCCACGGGCACCTTGGTCTTAGGCCCGTGATATGTTCTGCGGGATATGGATTTTCAATTTAGTTTCTTTTTTTGTAGCTGAGGCTTTTATTTTTAATGTATATTTCTTAGTATATGGCAAGTGTTGAAGATTTTATCTTTCTGTAGGGTTTGTAGTTCATATTCACTGATGACAGTTTTTGTATCATGAGTGTGCATAGAAAGGGTGCTCTTGACTCTCCTAGGCGTTTTATTCCGCATATTGATAACAGAAATATCAATATATAAGCTGACATACAAAATGCCATATGCTTAAAATGATTTATAAATGCTCAATATATCAAATGTTACATGATAATATAGTTACATGATATAGTTCAATATAGTTATGTTACATTATAATATAGTTCTCTGTTATAATTGCTTTTGAAAAATATAATTTAAATGCTGTCTTCCTTAAGACAATGCTTGGAATTTATTTATACAAAGTTTGCTACATAGAGCAGAAGCGATATTCTTATTCCCTTTTTTGCCAGTTCATAACCGCAATTAAAATTATCGTCAATGATAACATTGATATTATGAATAGTAAAGGCAATAATGAATCACTTTGAAAAATTATACGCTTAATTTCGTCTCCTCAAACTCTTCACCATTAGCCAGAAGCTTCATTCGTCTAAATTTTATTGAAGTGTTCCGAATATTTGATGCTAATTCCAAAAATGTTCGGAATTTAGCAATCAATGTAATTTCCGAATATTGATGCTAATTCGAAAAATTTCAGGCATTTCTCAATCCACCTGTGAGGAACTGAATCGAAGGCAATAAACTATATTGTCCTTTTATCCACCTTTTGCAAGTCTGATGTTTTCATCTGAATCCGCCAGATGTCTCACTGTGCGTCCCCCTTATTACATGCCCACAGCCAAGGATGAATGAAGACCATGCCATAGCTCGGTGCCTTGGCTTGGTTCTTATTTGTATTTGCTTTACAGTTTGATATTTAATTCAGCATGGATTCGTACTGTGCAGTTGTTATCTATTCAAACGCTCAAAAAATCCTTAGAAAATGGAGAGAGGAAGACTGTAATTGAGCATCGAAGCAATGTATTAGTAGGAAGGACTTCACCCCCTCTAAAACCGCTGCAGTAAATAACTATTTATCATGTATTCACATTTCACAAAGTTATTAAACCCACTAAGGCTGTGAACTGCAAAGTTAACATTATTACAATATGAATGAGGCAGGTCTAAATTTAAACAATACTAAATTGATTAAATATGAGCTTTATTAAATACGCTTGTTAATTTTCGCTATCCGCGATGATTAAATGCGACCAAGGTAATTGAATTTATTTTTTAGCAGGCTGCATCCCCCAGACCCCTCCTCTAACAAACTGATATATACCCCCTTTTCTATTTAGTCCCAGTAAAAGGCTAAGAAGTAATGGTTAAATTAATAAAACTGCATTCAGTCATCGTGCGATTGGGCGGTTATTGAAAATTAGCCAATAAGCGTTTCGAAGCAGACACTTTGTTATCTGTTGATGAAGTGAAAGCTTCGAAACACGTTACTCCTATATTGAATAAAGTTAGTATTGTTTAAATTTTGACCTGCCTCATATCTTTTAAAGTTACCAGGATCGTTTCCTATATCTTTGAGCTTTGGGATTAGAAATGTCCATCCAGTTGTTAAACATTCTTCATTTTCTTGTTTCTAAAACCTGATTCAATTTGAATTTAAAAGCTGAAATCTAGCCTAGAATGTAAACTAGTCAGCGATTTAGGGAACTAATCCATGGAACTCATCTGGTCTAAGGATCCACTTCTTGGCCTTCTTTACTTGCATGTCTTTCGATGTTGACGAATGGTGATTATACTGGCGGTACTTGAATTATCAATTCGGAATTCTGCATCAATTGATTCAGCTGACTGCACATGTCACATGAGGTTGGCATTCGACGAATCACTGTCAGAATCTCTGGCTTGGTTTCACGAATCACTTGTTGTTTTCGCTGATGATGATATCACTAACAGTTGAACGGAGCGTTTGCAGAATGACAGCAATTTTGCCTCAGACTAGTTGCATAGGTAGCATTCTGTGATTGTATCTTGTTGGAACAGACATACTGATGCGTTCTACAAATGGGTCCTGTAAGGCATGAAACATCAAAGGAAACAACATTATTTTGGAGGGCTGTCCGGAATATTTTGACCTGGCAGTGTTAGATGATTATGCAAAATGCTTTTAAAACTTTGGAAATATTAACTAGTATGCTGATCAAAAAATAGAAGGATGGTTCCAGTGTCATGAGATAGATTATCCAAACTTCGATAGTGCTCTTATCTATTTTTCATATATCGATAGATCCAATTTCCTAAGTTGTTTTGATCATTGTTTTGCGAAAATTAAAGGATAGCGGGTCAAGTATCTAATTGATACAACAATATTTTGTATGCTGACAATGGGAATGGTCTGCGTTAGGGCAGTCCTTCTAAGAATATGTGTATGAAACTTTAATTTTTGCGGTGACAATCTTGTCCTTGAGAAAAAATTGATTTTTATTTTATTATAGGGTTCTTGTTTCTCGTCCTTCTTTTCTTCTATATCCGTCATTTTTAAAACTTAAGAAGATTGAAGACGAATTATATTAAAAATTTAATGAAGATATTTTGTTAATAAAATTCTTAAATTTTAGTTATAAAAATTATGTTTCGGTAAAGCAATGCTACTTTATTTTAGGCAATAGCAATAATCATGGGAATGGACATGAGCACAAAATATACAAATTTATGTTTAATTTAAACAGCTAATTAACGAGCTACTGATAAAACAAGATACGGAAATGACTATGTGGCTCCCCTGTAGGAATGTAGATTTGAACATTTTACAGTCCACTAATTAACAAATATCATATCGCTCCGTCTCATTTTCTGAATTACTTATAATATATATGATAAGAGCCTAATGAAGGGGAGTGTTCTAATTATGAATGATTTCTTCAAGCTAAATCAAAGTGGCATATGGTGGAGAGGGGCAAATGCATAACCGGGTAAAATGCATTTAGCGGATATATTTATTCTTGTAAGAATCTAATGAAAATGTCTGATATGTAGAGATATATTAAAAGATACTATTACCTTTTCAACATACTTGTCTTTTTGAAATAACTCTGAAACCATAATCTTAAAATAATAAATTTATCCACTAAATGCTCTTCCTGGCTATGCACTTATCCACTAAATGCTCTTCCTGGCTACGCACTTATCCACTCAATCTTACTAGGAATTGTAATATTGATAAGAGCAACTATATCCGTCGTATTTTTGTTGAAGTCTTTTCATTATTCGGATATTATCTAAGAGCAAGCGAGAGCAAGAGAAAAATAGAAAGAGTGCAATGACCTAACTGTTATCGTCATTACCGCTCATGCATTCGTCCAACCAATCATGCAAATCTAAACACTTTGATCAAGACGCCTTATTCCAAAAACAGACGGAACAACAATAACGATGAACAAAATTAAAACAAACAAATATTCTCTGGTATGCAAAAATAAAAATACATTACGATTCACATAAATACAGGAAAAAAAATTAACAGTTAATAAACAGTACTCTGAATCGCGATGAAGGATGGTTGAAGGTTTTAAACCAATTATTGGTGTGGTTGAATCTTCCCGGTCAGCAAAGTCGCGGAACCTTATCGACTGATCGAAGTCCAGGATTAAGAGCTGATAAATAAAGTCAAGCATCAAATTGAACGGTTTCGGAAATTAGCTATTAGAAAATCGAGTATCATTGGCTTATCAGTTAAGAACCATTTTTACAAAAATTTGTTTAGTTAATTCAAATGCATTATCTCTATTAATATCTTGATAAAAAAAAAAAACGCTTTACATTTTGTGTTCAACACTTGGAAGGGGGGGAGGGGAAGAAGCATTATTAAAAATTTTTCATTATAATTTATATAATTTTTTATTTGATTTTTTAAATATGTGGACAGATAAAAAAATACCTCGTTTTCGAGTTTGTTTGTAGTTCTTCAATTCTTTGAACTCGGCTTTAAATAAACTCGGAAACTGCTTCTAGCGTGGTTACAAATTCTATTTATCGTATTCGAAGGATTTTGTGATTAAATCTCTTCGCTGGTCACAGAGGTCATCGACAATCAATACTTCACTTTACTTCCGACTGCCGTTGGCATTCTTTGAACTCTAATAAAATATGTGTCCACTTAAGGCCATGTTTTGCAACCAACATTCCAACGGTCAACCGAAGCTATAAGCAAAACCGCCACTGATGACAAACCAAATTTCCGATTCAAAATAGACTTTGGGCTGTTCAACGTTTTTAAATTTTTCGTAGCTCTATAATACAGGAATAAATAACTCGTTCTGTCTTCCTTCTCCATTCCTTTAGAAACTTCAATGAATGCTAATAATATAAGAAAATTGAAGGAAATGAAGGAAATGAGGTCCAACATCGGAAGAGAATTGGAAACGAACCATAAATCTAGATAATGCCAGTAGAATAAATTTTTCTCTGGGGTAAGTAAATTACAGGGTAGGCAAATTATTTTTCTCCTAAGATCTTAAAATACAGAGCAATGCTTGCTTAAAATAATCAATTCTCACTGAAGAATAAAACATATTTACTTAAAAAAAAGAATAATTTTTTCCACTTTTCCGTATGAAAACTAGCAATGTCATTACCAGTATTACCGTTACAGGTAAAACCGGTTTTCTAATGAAAAATGCATTTCGGTAATATCGTAATAAAAATTCATTAAAACACACTTATCAATTATCTAAGAAAATTGAAGACTTAAATCAATATAAGACATCTAATAAAGCTATTCAAAAAAGAAATTAGAATTGCCAAAAGATTAACTATCCATAACAAACGAAATACGACTACTGCATGGTAATTGATACATAATAATCATCGAAATATGGCACATACATTTCTCATCGATAACTACCGTCCATTTCTCATGTGGACCCATAAACCCTTTGATATACGAACCAACACAACCTGTTGTGACCCAAAGATATACAACAAATTCATCACCAAAACCTGAAATACCTAGCATAGAATGAATCGACAGAATGATTAAAAGTGTGAAAATTAAGGTTAATAATGAAACTGCTATGATTCCATCGAAGCCAATAAAAAATATTGGATACACTGGTCTTAGAAAAATCGGTCAATTATGTCAAACCATCATTAACACACAAAACCATTCCCAGTAAATTAAAGATATTTAATACCAATACATAAATCGGAAGATCCTAATAACTTTAAAAATTATCGCCCAATATCGAATATTAGTGAGAAAAATCATTTTTATAAACTTAGGGAATACTTATGGCCAATGATTCCTAAAGATCAATTCGGCAATAACCCAAAGCCAATATACAATGGCTATTGTTAGAAATACAGGGTGATTCAAACGTTACTGTGCAGTGACTGGAAATGGTATTTAATGGACATACAGGGTGTCCATAAAAGGTCTGACACATTTTATCTATTACCAAAAAAAAAAAAACTAATAAAGATAAACAGAAACGGATTTCAATATATGAAACTGTAACTGAAAAAATTTTATTAAACCAAGTTAGTAGACCCCAACGTGTACTCCTTGCTTTTCACAGAGGATATCCAACCAATAATCAATTTCTTGCCATGTTTTTTTGAGCATATCGACATCCACCTTGTTAATAGCAACCGTGTTTCGGCGTTTCAAATCCGTAATGTTCTTAACTATTGTCTTGAACACCTGGTCATTCGCGAACCACCACAAGAAAAAGTCCAGTGGCGTAATGTGGGGTGATCGAGAGGGCCAAGAGATAGGTCCACCTCTTCCTATCCAACGACATGGAAATTTTCCTCCAAAGCGGCACGAACAATTGTTTCTCAGTGTGGTGGTGCTCTGTCCTGTTGGAAGAGAATATCGGGCCGTAGTTCATCTAATTGCGGGAATACAAAATTCTGTAACATGTGCAGATAGGTAATGGTAATGGTAATGTGTAATGGTAGTAACGGTTGGTTCCGCAAAGAAGAAGGGTCCCAATACGCGATCGCACAAGAGATTGACTTTTGGGCTGTCTCTTTCCATTTCATGGACACAGTGCGGGTTTTCAGATCCCCAAATGCGAACCTTGTGGCAGCTAACATGTCCGGAAACATGGAATGTCGTCAGAAAACACAACACGCTGAAGAAAATCTCCATCGTCTTCAATCCTGTTTAACAAGTAAACAGCTAACTTCGTACGTTTCGGTTTGTCATCTGGTTGGAGAGCTTATACAAGCTGAATCTTGTATGGATACAATTGTAACGTCTTACGTAGATTTTATGTACCGTAGATTTAGGCAACCCCAATTCTCTGGAAGCTGTCCTCATCCATTTTTTAGGGTTCCGAACAAACGCCTCTCTTACTCTTTCCACATCCTCATCTGCTATGCTTGGGCGGCCTGAACTTTTTTTGCATAGCACGCTGCCTGTTTCCAAAACCATCTTCTCTCAATCCAAAATTCTGTTTCGACATGGCGGATCCTTATTAAATTATCTTCGAAAATTTCTCTCTGTCTGAATCACCGATTTCGTTTCGATAAACCAATACACTGTCCGTGCTCTCTCTTGTGGAGCAGTCATATTTCGTTTTAATAACCCGGGTGTATCGTTTCCGCACTCTAGCGGCGACGTTGTGAAACACAATAAAACTTTTTCAGTTACAGTTTAATGTATTGAAATCCTTTTCTATTTATCTTAATTATTTTTTTGGTAATACACAGATAAAATGTGTCAGACCTTTTATACACCCTATAGATTTAATCGGTTAGCACGCGGTTGCATGTTGTGAAACACTCTGCTCAATATGACTAGTGAGATTTGCTCAGGGAAAGTATACACGTTTCCATGCACCACTGCACAGTAACTTTTGAATCGCCCTGTATATATATCACCGCTATTAATGCTTATGATAATGGACATAATTTGATTGCAGTACAAACAGACATATCCAAAGCTTATGACACAATATCTCGCAATAAATTAATTAGTGACTTAAGATTGTTTGGCGTCAATGCATCTTATCTACAACGAACTCGTGAATACTTAGAAGATCGATACAATGCCATCACCGGCCAACCTGAAACTACCTCACCATCAGTAAGAGAAGTTATACAAGGCTCTGGAATGGGACCGTTATTATTTGCTGTTATATCCCCAACTCCCTATACCTTTCCAAATGGAACTTCAACTTAAAAAAGTTATGTAGACGACAATATCCTCTACTCCACTTAAAAATCTGAGCTTCTGTTGAGCTCTACCAATGAAAACAATTTTAATCATTTAATTTACCCTTATCCTCCATTTTAGTACGCTAATGTATATTGTTAGATATATCATATGAATAGTCTCAATCTTGCCGTTGAAATGAAGGCATAACCTTCGAAATTCGTCACCAGCGTTCCATATCTCCAATGTTCTTTTGTGATAAGAGGCTTTTATGATAGTGTGTTTCTGAATGGTCTGTACAAACTTCCAGGTTTTGTTCCAGACACGAAAACAAGCAGAAAATGTCATATGAACATGGGGTCGAAAACGCTTCTTTCGAGACTTATAACGGTTTGAAAGTGTCCTGCAGTAGAAGAAGAGTTACGACAATTGAAAGAACCGTCTGAAGAAAATTGTGTTCTCTCAACATCAAATTCGAAACGTTCTTGGAGCATCACTGTTGGCTGTTACCGGCCTGAATTGCTCAATTGTTGATAAGCGCCGAATAACTCCCACCTAACTTGGTCGATGGATAGGTCGGGGAGGACCAATATCGTGGACCTCTTTTTCTGGGGGGATTTGAAACTCTTGTTTATTCTGCCCCAGTACTAGATGTTGCAACATTTGAACAGCGGTTCCTGGATGGCTACGATGTCATCCGTCATACACCTGGTACTTTCCAACGGATTCGCCAATTCATGCGGCGACGTGCACAGCCTTCCTTGGAGTCTAATGTAGGTCATTTTGAGTATTATCTTGTTATATCGCAAAAATAAATCACATTTTGCAAGTCCTATACGCTTTAACCGTTAATTTCGTCTACTGCAGGGCACCTTCAAACCGTTAAGGCTCTAGCAAAAAGCGTTTTTGACCCCGTGTTCATATGGCATTTTCTGCTTGTTTGGTCCCTGGAACATATCCTGAAAGTTTGTACAGACCATTCATAAACACTCTGCATACAGGCAATTCCACGCCATAGTTCCTTATTATTTTTTCATTAACATTAGTGCTTTCAGCATCACAAGAGCATTTGAAGTATATCCAAACGAACCTTGTAAATTCTCTTTTATAGGCATGAGGATCTTCCGCGGAGGCACTTTTTCTGTTATTTTATTTCAATAATAAAATGCTTCCTGAACTCTTTACCTTTTTTAGTACACTGCTTGACAATTGTTAAGGAACAGCAACATTTTTGTCAATAAATACTGTCCCAAGAAATAAACTGAAGTTTTTTCAGTAAACGTATTACAATGACTTTATGAACACAAAATGGCACGAAATTTGAACTAAGGAAACGAACATAATGGCAAAAGCAGAAGAGGTATCTTGAAGCATCAATGAGTAACGAAAGAAAAATGTTGGTTGTTTGTCACCGGTTTGAAATGTGAGACCTTTAGTAGCGAGTATTGTCTCCTCGAACCGTAATGCATGTTTTGCATCTTTTTGGCATGCTTCCCACCAGACTGTTGAGAAGAGCAGTCGGGATCTTATCCCATTCTTCCTATAACGCAGATATCAGTTCCAGGCATGCTTCCCTGAAGCGTTCTGGGAGGGGGGATTCCTTTGTACCACACATCTACCAAGAGCGTCCCAGGCATATTCCGAGGAGTATGCGGGCCACCGCAAACCCTTGATATCCTCACTCTCAAGAACATCCGATACCTGTGTGGTCGGGCATTGTCGTTCATCAACACAAAGTCTGGACAAACAGCTCCACGGAAAAGACGAACATGATCCAGAAGAATCTCCCTGCAATACCGTGCTGTTGTAACAGACCCTCCTGCAAAGATGTGAAGGAGTGTTCTGGCATCATACATGATGCCCCCCCCCCCCCCCACACCATGACTCCTTGACCAAAACTTTGCACTTCCCGAACGTGTTGTTGGTGATAATGAGTTCCCTTTTCACGCCAGATCAGTTGATGCCCAGAATCACTCTGCATAGTGAACCGAGACTCGCTCGGACCACCCCTGATCACCCCAAACACGATGCTCGTTACACCAGTCTAATCTCTTCCGTCGATGGAGCGGAGATAGTGGAATGCATTTGACAGGCTTCCGTGCATACAGCCCAACATCATTCAACCTACAGGAAATGATTCTGGCAGAAACATGAGTTCCTGTAGCAGCGGTAAGGTCTGCAGATATCTGTGCGAGTGTCTGATTTCTTCCTCTTTTTGCTGAAAGGGCTATGCTACGGTCCTCCCGAGCGGTTGTGCTCCTTCGACGACCACCCCCAGGCACACATAAAGCAGATCTTTTGGTGGCAGCAGCAGTTTTCAAACGAGAAACAACACTTTTCGCATCATTGCTCGCGTAACTTCAGTCACGTTTTGTCCTGCCTCAAGCCGTCCAATAGCTCGTCCACGATCGTAATCACTCAAATGACGTCTCTGCGGCATTCTGCAGACAATGTGATAGAGGGACTGAAAATTTATGGTAATGTATGCAAAACACCTGCACGTGATTTTCACGGCTACTGATTTTCACTGAATCACAGCTCATTGGACACGTGACTTTTATTCAAATTAGGCAAATCGAACAACAGAGAAGCAACCAATGTTTTGACGCGTCCTGCATTATTAACAAAACTTATGTGATGTTATTCTACCAAAGTAATAAACGGAAAATACCCTGTCACCTACCTGTTTATTATGATGTCCATTCTATAATAGCTGTAAAATCATTTAAATATCACGGACTTACTATTACCAGGATGGAAGACTCCCTATACTTCCCCAGCAAGTTTTAAAGCTCTAGATTAGGAAAGTACGGCAAACCTCCTCCGCGCCGCCATTGTTGGCCCAATTGGCCCTATCAATTGAGTTACGCTTAGTCTAAAATTCGGCTAAAATGCAATTTTTTAAAAATTTTTTAGTATTATTATCGTTTGGAAATTTAACTGACAATCAATAAATTTTGTAAACGTTGATTTTCCTTTAAATTTTGTTTTTAATTAAAATTTTCTCTATATAAATAAAGATAAGGTTGAGGTGATTTAATTAACTTCTCTAGAGTAAGTTTTTAGTTTTTCACCTCATTTATGAAGGGTTAAAGAATAAACGAATAAATTTATAAATTTTAAAATACATGCTAGGTGTAGGTTTATTGTAATTTTATTCGTCAAAATATAAATTTATAAATTTTTATTAAAAAATAATTTAATAAACTTTTATCAAATTAATTTTTATATTTATATCAAAACTTCAATTTAACAATTCCTATTTTATTAAATTATATTTTGATACTTTCATAATTGTAATATTATTATTATTATAATTTAATAATATTTATAATTCAATATAATTAAAATAAACTCTTAAATTGAAGTTTTGATATAAATATAAAAATTTATTCGATAATTATATTTTGATATAAAATTTATAAAATCAGTTTGATAGAAAATTTCAAAAATTATAATTGGAAAAAAATGATATCTTGATAAAATAAAAATTCACACACAAAAAAAGAAATACACATGCAGTGTATTTTAAAAGTTATTAATTTATTCATTTTTGGAGGTGGCAGACGTATAATAAAACGTATAATATATATTTAGATCATGTGTACAGTTATGATTTAAGGAAGACATATTTTCCATGTTCATTTTGATATCTTTTAATGTAATTTTAAATATAATTTTTAAAGCAAAACTTTAAACGCATATAATTATATTGTTAAAAGAATCGTATGTAATCTTAATAAAAACCATATTTAAACTCCGCAACTTAATATTTCAATAAATTAATTCAATAAAATAATAAAAAATATTTTAATACGAAAAAATTCAAAAGAACCATGATATACGTAAAATTTGCGATAGGCTGCCATGCTTTTTTCCTCTAACAGCTGTGTAAACAGAAACCATGCGAAGCGAAACCGAACGTTTTCGGTATTGTTCCCTTAAGAATCCAGAGGGCGCCACTGAAAAGAAAAACTCACGCACGACTTATAGGAGTCGTCCATCCGTTTCTTTCATCTATGACAACACCACCTAAAGAGAAAGCCTGAGCGCGGAAACGTCATACATTGTAGAAATGTCATAGGTTGTCATCTTTAATCGCATTTCTACCAATGATAAGCCCTAAATTATGACTATGTATGATGATGTAACAATGTATGAAATTTTCGCGCTCAGGCTTTGAGTAGAGGTGGTGTTGTCTTGGGCCGCGTTTTCCCGTCTCTCTCTTCGTAGTCTAAAAAGTCAAATTGTTGAAACAAACTTTGACAGTTGTTTTTGTGCAACGATATTTTTTTATCTTCGGTTTCCCCCTCGAAACAATTAAATTAGCAAAACACACTATGACGTCACAATTTGCTTCACTCAACTCCATAGAGATGGAACAAAAATGATTTAATTAAATTTTTTCGTGGAAAAACCATCCGAAATTAGAATAAAAAAATATCCTCTAGTGCCCCCTACATTGCCAGAAGTATCCATAACAAAAGTGGTTTCGGGGTATCTCTTAGCCAATGTCATTTTACCATTTTAAAGTTGAAAAATTTTCCAGTAATTCATGATTTAAATTTTTTTAATTTCTCAACAGGCATAATAGTCCAACTCTTAGAAATTAATATTGGAAAAACTCACCACTCAAAAACGCGTAAAGAATTTTATTATGAAAATCACCCAGAGAGTTACGTGCGACAGATATCGCAAAAGGTTGAGAAATTTTGTGCCAAATGCTAAAGAGAATACGCCTGGAAAATGGCGGCAGCAACATGGAATAACTGCCTATTCAACCAGTGAGTCAATGCAACTGGTAAAGCAGATTTTGGATTAAGGGAACAAATTTAAGACTGGCAATGCAACCCCCTCAAAAAAAGTCGTACATATTTAAAGATAGGCATGGGAAGGAAATGTACATGTCACATAAAATATCCGATTTTATTCGCTTTCTCTTGCAATACACTGTACTCACAATATACACCACCCTGTCAAAAGTCATGGAACGCCATCACTTTAATAGAAACACTCAAAAATAAATATAGCTTGTTGGTCCACAATTTGCTGCTATCACAGCTTCTACTCTCTGGGGCATACGGTCCACAAGTTTTTGATACGTTTCGACAGTTATTTTTCGCCATTCTGCCATAAGTGTCTTGGACAGTTCGGTCACGGATTTCGGGCGTTCCGCGCAAGCGCGCAATCGACGCTCCAACATGTCCCACAAATGTTCGATGGGGTTCAGATAGGGGCTCTGGGCAGGCCAGTCAAGTTCTCGAACCCCCTTTTCATCAAACCATGTGCCTATAGCCCTTGCTTTATGGCAAGGTGCGTTATCGTGCTGAAACAGAAAAGGGCCATTGCCAAAGTGCTGCCAGAGAGATGGGAGTGCTGCGTTGTCCATAATGTCTTGGTAACGCTCTGCGTTTAGATATCCGTCCACAGAAACGATTGCACCCAAACCATACCATGAAAAGCACCGCCACTCTATCACCGACCCTCCGCCGAACTTCACCGGCGCACAACACAGCTTGGCAGATAACGTTCGACGGGCGTTCGCCATATCCAAACCCGCCCATCCGATTGCCAGAAGGTGTAGCGGGACTCATCACTCCATTCAACTATTCGCCATTGATCCAGGGTCCAATGTCGTCGCTCTAACAGTTTTGCCTGCGAGATGGCACCCAACAATTGTACATTGTCTCAAAGAATGTCTTTTCTTTGAGACATTCTTACAGCATTCACGCAAGCATCATCTCATAATAGCATACTCTCTGTTATGTAGTGGTGGGAAGAATGCCAACAGTGAAATTGCAAAGGAATGTATCATTTTCAAGCAAATCAGGATCCCATGACTTTTGATAGGGTCATCCCAGGATCCCTGGGTGCTAACGTCAGCATCCTGTGTAATCCCCATGCATATGACAACAGCAACTTACACGATATGTCATACTGTCTTACAGAGATAAATCCCTTCAACCCTTTGGAGTAGGGTTCAACACATGCTCAATTGGATATAGATCCATTGATCTAGCCGGTCAAGTCAGGACATCAACGGTCTGTAGAGCAGCCACAGTAACGCTAGAACAGTCCAGACTTAAGTGCTAGAAGATATGATATAAATGTAAATTTTTTATGCATATTTTGACATGAACATGTACATCATTTGATTTGATATGCTGTTACTATACAGGGTGTATCTGAACGGTCTGTACAAACTTACAGCATGAGTTACTTGTAGCGAGAGAAGCAATATATGTCCCATGAACATAGGGTCACAAATGAACACAGTTACGTTGTATGCCGATAATCGAGGATGTGCTGTTGTCTGTACGACAACGTATGTGATTCATGCATGACGGTTTACCACCACATTTCAGCCAAGTCCGTAGAGACTTAAGCTGGTTTTACACTAGCAATCTTTCCCGGGAAAGTAGCGATCTGTACCCGCGAAAGCTTTTTACACTATTCACAAACGTGGCCGTGCGCGAGTAAGACGAGCGCGCTAAATTTCCCGAGCTGGCTTTCCCGAGTAGTGCGGCTCGCTTCGCGAAAAAGAGGCTGCGCATGAGAGCGAGGCTCATCTCTGTGAATGGGAGGGAAATTTAAGAAAAAATGTCGGAAGGTAAGCCAGTAAAGAACCAATTGAGCATGTGGGAGCATGGAGAAATATTAAGCTTGATAGGATTTTGGGCAGATAAAAATATCCAGGCTCAACTGGAAGGGACAACTAGAAATATGAAAGTATATGAAAGTATTTCTCGAAAGCTTCAAGATGCAGGATGTAATAAAACTGCTATTCAATGCAGAGAGAAATTGAAGAAACTTGTTGCAACGGAACAGGAAATGACGATTAAAAAAAATATCGGCCTTCGTCACTTTCTCGGGAAAGATTCTTTTAATGTAAACGGTTAAGCGGCTGCACCGGGTTCTAGCAAAGCGAGCGCAGCCCGGGTAGCCTTTCCCGCTAATAAAGCGTGCTAGTGTAAAACCAGCTTTAGATGCCACCTAACCTCGTCGATGGATAGGCCGTGGAGGGCCAATACCGTGGCCAGCACATTCGCCGGATATGAATCCCTTAGATTTTTTTGGGGTGCCACTTGAAAACCCTTGTTTATTCCACCCCCGTACCAGATGTTGATCGCCAGAGATACTCTTCGCCAGCGGATCGTGGACAATTGCGATGTCATCCGTAACACACCAGGTATTTTCCAACGGGTTCGCCAGTCAATGCAACGATGTGTGCAGGCCTGCTTGGAATCTAACGGAGGTCATTTCGAGCATGTACTTTAGCACGCCTGGACTGTCTGTTACTATATAAGCCGAAAATAAACCTAGTTTGTAACGCTGAACGGATTTGATGTGACAACTGCGCCAACTATTGTAGGACAACATCGCACGGTTGTATCTCTAGAAGGTAGCGTTTGTGACCCATGTTCAAATGAAAGTGATTCAAAGGGCACTGAGACGGATTAAGTGAAAGTATTAATATTTACCTTTATTAATATAAAAGAAGAACATCTTATAGTCACTATCATAGACGCGCAGTCCTAAAAAAATCTCCACCTGCCGCAATACAGGATTCCCACTGGGGCATCAATCGGCTAATATCGTCCGCAAAAAATCGGTTTTCTGCTGCTCTCTGAACCATGCCCGAACAGCTTCCTTAACCTCCTGATCATTGGCGAATCGTCGACTTTTCAGTGCCTTCTTTAAAGGACCAAACACATGAAAATCACATGGTGAGAGGTCCGGGCTATAAGGAGGGTGTGGCAGAACTTGCCACCGTATTTTGGTTATTGCTTCCTGCACCAGTCTCACAACGTGTGGCCTAGCATTGTCCTGGAGGAGGATCACCCCATCACTGAGCTTATCAGGACGCTTGTTTTTCACAGCTTGATGCAACTTCTGCAGTGTCTTGGTGTATGCGATAGCGTTAATACAGGTTTTGGGTTCCATAAACTCCAAAAGCAGAGGACCGTCGGAATCAAAGAAACGCGTAAGCATAACCTTCCCGTCCGAATTTTGCGACTTGAAGTTTTTGGATCTTGGTGACGATGGATACTTCCACTGCATTGTGGATACCTTCCCGGAGGGTTTTCAATAATGGCACCAGGTCTCATCTACCGCGATAATCTTCTTCAAAAACGCTTCCCCCTCACGACTGTAACGTTCAGATGATCCAAACAACAGCCGAAACGCAGCCCCTTCCGTGAGCATTCGGGGTACCCACTGACAGCAGACTTTGCCATATGCCAGGCTTTTCACTACAGCATATGCGGAACCAATACTGACGTTGTGATCCTTCGCAAGTGTCCGTATGCTGATCCGCCTCTCCTCTCGAATTGACTTATCCATGTCTGTCTTCAATTGATTGGTGATGACCACGCTTGCTTGGCCCGGACATGGTTTATCAGCCGTTTCCACAAGACCATCATGGAACATTTTGGTCCAACGCACCACGGTTGCTTTCGAGACACATGCTTCTCCATAAACATTCACCATCCGAGCATGAATGTCAACTGGTGGAATGTCCACAGCTGTGAGAAATATTATGGAAATATTATCACCGCTCGTTGGTCAGTTTTGGACGGAAATTTAATAGGAGGGTCCATTGTAACACAAACGAAATACAAGCAGAAGTGATGAAAAATAGGAAAATAGGATTCGAACCAGGAACCTTTGGCTCGGACCGCCAACGCGCTAACCAATTGCGCCACTGCGGCCATGAAAACGAACCGCTATTTGCATGACCTTAGGGCTTGGTTAGAGCAGTTACCTAGTTCGCAGGCTGGGACTATCTTTCCTAAGGCGTAAATTCTTAAAGAATAAATCATTAGATGGCCAGGGAGGGTTTTAATGGTCACCTGTTCCAGGCTGCGGAATTTTCTTTCCTATTTTTCATCATTAATTCGAACAGCTGAGGTAGGCGTACCATTAAAACCCTCACTGACCATCTAATGATTTATTCTACAAGCATAAGCCTAACGTAACTTCCGACAGCAGTACTTATCTGAACAAGTAGACGATACGTCAACAATCACCCGTTTGCCTCGTGTCTGCGCACTCACGTGCGCGCGAGCTACAGCCCGAATCACTTTCATTTGAACATGCCTTCTATATTGCTTCTCTGGCTACAAGGAACTCATGCTGTAAGGTTGTACAGACCGTTCAGATAAATCCTGTATATATTTGTATTAGCTATAGAGATTAATATTTTTTCTTTTACGATTTATAGTCCAAATAAATACTTTATGTCGCGAAGTTATGAATCGAAAAGGTATCCGTTTCCTGTTTTTTTAATGCTTTTCTTTAGGAAACGGAGGACAAGGAGCCCGGTATCCCCAAACAAAAGGGAACAAAAAAAGAAAAGGCATAAAGTGAATGGAAATAACACCAAAGCGACTTTTAAAAAGTGGTATTATTTTATAGAGCCTCCGATATTCTTAGCTCCTGAAGTCAGTGACGTCAATCAACAGCATAGTAGTGAGCTGTGGGGCATTGGAGAAAGTAATTCGGATAGTGACATGAATCAAAATTCAACGATGGAGGAGTATCCAGGTGATGGTATTACTCAAAGGCGAACTAATTCTGAAGCCATCCACGAGTATATATTTACAAATCCAGAGGAAGAATGTATACGGCACATCTTCCGCTGTGGCAAAAAGGATGATGTCGATAGACTTAGTAGGATGATGGAACTGCTAAGGGTCGGATTGGTGACCAGGAACATTTTTGATGCTTTCTTAGCAGAAGTGACCCAAGAATGGTTAGAAGATAACGCTCCTAATGTTCGTCAAGGAACTGCCAATATGGGAGTAATAAACGAAATGAAGGTTAATAGGCCGAACCTGGAACTAGCTCTGTCCCAGGAGCTAGTTCCTCTTCAAGGTCTAATCAGCTATAGTAACATAAGCAGATCTATGGAAGATTACTTTTACATGGAAGTGGTATTAGCTAACGTCCTCCAGGAAAATTTGAAACTTACGAGTCCGACTACAGCGGAAAAGACTATTTATGATGTAGGAGATGAAGATTCCGAGAGGAAGGCGGATGGTGGAACACAATTGTGCGATAAAACCACAGAAGACTGGCCTCGGCTATTAAATAAAAACAGTACAAGTAAACCTTCTTTACATATGGAGCTTCAAGAATCTATCCTAAGAATATTAGCAGAGATCCAAAATACTCTGGCTAGGATAGAAGAAGTGTTGAGAGTATCGAGTGTAAAGCAAGAAAGACTGCGCAGATGTTGTTGGAAAGGCTACAGGCGTCATCAAAGGAAGAATACGCCCCAAAATCACGCTTGCGATTCATCGGCATTACAGTCTCAGCATTTCAGATTTAGTGGTAAAAGTCCACAATATAACAACAAAGACATTCATTTCTTCAGAAGAAATATCAGGATACAAAGAGTACGTGGCAGCATCCCTACAAGCATCAAAAGTGGTATCCCCCTAGAAACTAATACAAATAAAGAAACTCGGATGGATAGCGAGCGGAATTGGCGTGAGAAGAGGTCTGGTAACTACGGGAAGTCATGCAGGAAACCAAGACAAGAACTAAATCCCAGAAATTTTGTTGGTCCTCAAGCCAGTCACCAAAAGTGCAAGTTCTCGCCCTGACGTTATTTTGAGAAAAACAGGCAGGGCAATAAGCAGAAAAGAAGCCGCTATCATCGACTGGGGACTGCAGAGTTCAACGTCATTAACACGCAGGAAAATCTGTGGTTGGAGGCGGCGAGCGTGTCACGCAATTCGAATGACGTTGAGAATTCTGATGACGTTGTCCATCGATACCTAAGCCGGGTTTTCCATCAATCGAAATCGGAAGGTGGACGATAAAGCTGAGGACGTCATCAGGTGAAACACGCAGGAGGAGCCAATCAGCGGGACCTGCGGGAGATTCGTCTTGGTGATCTGGAAAACGACGATCTAGGCAGTCGTTGTAGTAGAGCCAAAGGAGACGGATCAAAAGATGGCAGATCTGGATGCGGAAAAGGCCTCAAAGGAGCCGAATGCTTCTAGCCATAAAGAGAGGAAGAGAAGACGATATTCGACCAGTTTCTACATGGGTAGCTTCCCGAGCTGCGGCAAAAAGAAGCGGAACGACAGCGGTGGCGAGTGAGAGAGCCCCCGCCATAACGAATTTGCCGACGTAGCAAGATGACGGCAGGCGTGAAGGAAAGCCGTATTCAGCCAGAGCTGCTAGGTCTCCACGTCTCCCGACATGGACGCTGGAACAGAGAACTCTACATTTGGTGAGCGCCCATTTTCTTTTAGGCCTTAATGTGGAATTAGCGAAGCCAGTGTGTCTATAATTATCCTTCCTGTAGGGGATGGTGCCCGTTTTCTTTAAACCATCATTCCCAGTTGTCCACGATTATGGCAGGATGGCCGTTTGTGCGTTGGTGTAGTTCTTTCGGCGTTTGGCATCTTATCTTTCTTTACAAAAGAACTAATGTTTTATGTTCATTACCAGTGTACGACGCAGATTTCCGTGCTCGTATTATTGTGCATCCGTGTAACGCTAGAATCAGAGGTGCTTTTAATTGTGTATTTATTTAGTGCCCATAAATGCGAATTATTTTCATACCCATAGTTGTGTGCTTTATTGTACGAAAATATTGGGTTAATAGCTTAGCAAAATTTACTTGAATTTTATGTGTATTAAAATTTACTTATAAGAGCGACATCACAGAGTGTAGAAAAGGTCAGGGAGGCGTTGAATCGTAGACTCCGTAGATCACTTTGCCAAGCGGCTCATCAACTGGATATGCCAATGGCATCCGTACATAAATAGTGAAGCACCGCCTCACAAATTTTTAAGACTCTGATTTGAATTGCTGAACATTGAACTAGTAACTGTCAGCAACATACATTTAGTTACGGTTCCTTATGTGTATTTAAGATATCAAACTTTTGAACTTTGGTGGTTAATGATGAGCTTGATTATATATTCAGAATTATGTGTGACATAATGAATATTGTTAATAGTATGATAATCTGCTAATTTGTTTGTGCTATTGATAACTGCTACTTACCTCATAGCTTTAATAATTATTGGAGTTGTATTGGTTCAAGTTGAGCCTAATTGGTTAGTCAGTATTTGATATACCGCTTTGTTTATTCATGTCATTGAGTTTATTACGTAAGTTATTGTTTGTGGATTGTAGCCAGTTACTGCACCAACTAAGGATTGTATCCAATTACTGCATATTTTGATACTCCTAATTGAGTTGGTATTTCAACTTAAAACTATTCATTTCAACTGCTTTATTCAATTGCTATTTTTATTTGAGTATCCCATTTAATCTTTAGGTTTAAGCTTTGTCATTCATTTACTTATCCATTTTTGAATTGTTATTGTTTTTAATAAATTCTCATTTATCTATTTACGCCTTCTGTCAACGTGGTTTTCCTTTCCACTGTGCAAATATTTACACGTTACAGCTAAATCTAATTTTCTGGATTCAGGCTGCTGGAAACATTTCAAAGTGCATTAGAATTTTTATTTGAAATAACTTAAATATTTAAAAAAATTTTGGAAATATAGGGTGATCCAAAACTCAACGTACAAACGTTTAGGGAAAGTAGTATGAATGAGTCTGAGCAAAAACGTTCCTATGAACATGGGTCCAAATTTGAACGATAACCGAGATATGAACAGATATAAAATTGCCACCACCAAGATAATAAATAAGTTAATTACTCGGGTTCTATAATATCTGGGATGAAAATCGGGAAAACAATAGCGAACAAACAACTGTGTATACCGTTAAAATTTAATTAACGGTAGTAAGGTTAAAATTTAATTAACGGTAGTAGGGTTAAAATTTAATTAACGGTAGTATGGTTAAAATTTAATTAACGGAAGTAGGGCGAGACACAAAAACCCTGAAATACAATAAATAATAAGTAAAGAATAAATAACTGAGTAAAATAAATAAATAAATAAATCAAAAATAATATAATAAATAATCAATATAAGTTTATTTATTTAGTTATTTATTTTTCACTTATTATTTATTTGTTAAAATTTGATCGAATTCTAACGAGTAGTTTCCGAGTTCCGCAGTCAACATAGTAAGACATGCTGGTTAATACTCACAAGTGAGCACATGTTACACTGTTGAATGCGTAACTCGGAAACTTGTAAGAATTCGATCAAATTTTAAAATCTTTCTGATTGCTTTTCTGTAATTACGTTTCTTTGGAGTTACGAGATTCATTTGAAAAGGCGACGATTAACTAAGTTTGAAAGTGTCCAGGCAATAACTTCAAAGTAATAAGAATGGCGTGTTCTTGTTAATGTAGTAACTGCTAAAAATGACTACCATCAGCTAGGGTGCATAAATCCAATATTCTCCTTATTGACTGCCAAACTCTTTCAAAAATAATAGGGTTGTTTCTTATTGCATCAACTATCCGATTTCTCAAATCTTCTAAATTTTCCACTGGAGTAGTGAAAACTAACGACTTCAGATGACCCCATAGAAAAATATCCAAGGGATTTAAGTCCAAGGATCAAGCAGGCCATAAGTTTAAATATCCAAGGGATTTAAGTCCACTTCGATCAATCCAGCGATCTTGATGTTGCATTTAAAAACTTACGAGCAACCACACAAATAAAGGCGCTGGTGCACCATCGTGCATAATAAACTGTGACATATGATGTCAGTTTATTAATTGTTTTTAGTTTAAGTTCACTGTTTCCATTAAATTATTCATTTTTTGTTTTAATTCGTCTGCATTGTATAATATTTTTTTTTTGAGTAGCATAATTTTTTTTTTATGTTCAATAAGTCGTAATATAAGCGTGTTATTAAAATACGCCAACAATGTGTCTTCTAACGAGTTAGCATTGTCGGCGTAGATGAAAATTCTCGGTATTTCTGCGGATGCTGACTCGTTGGGACAATTGTTGCTGTTGTTGTTGTCTTTTAGAATTAATTAAGAGAGATTGAAAAAAACTTTCGGCCGAGATGGATATATAAGTTTTCAATTGCGAAATTGAGTTTAGTTCTGCTTTTAAGCCTAACCTCGTAATGGAGAAATTCGGTCGGAAAACGGATCGCTCGATTTTGACAATAATTTATGATTGTATTTTCATATGTCTTTAACCAGAATCGTTATGTACATTAATGATGTTGCCTTTTATTTCTTTCTGACCACTCATCGTGAGCAATGCCTGCTAAGATAATTCGGCCTTGTTCCTTTGTCTTGCTTAGCGCTCTTCTGCCCCGACGTGTTTGGCAGTGAAGCCGTGCCGGTTGGTGTTCCATCGAGGGAAATATCTGGCGGCGAGTTGGTGAGTTGGCGAGGTAAATATCTGCATAATATTTGTTTGACGACCCCGGGAACTTTTGGCAGTTTAATATGCTATATTTGAGGAGCTTCGGACATCCTGTTCTTAGCTACAGTAGGCCAAAAACTCTTGAGCGTCGTGCATCTTAGAGGAACTGGAATCAGTTCGTATGCAAATACAGGAGTGTCCCCAAGTGTATGCTTCGAGAATGAACTCGTAATGTAATGTTGTTGTTTGCTAAAGTAATGCTTAAAATACTAGATCGAAGTTGGTGTAAGGTAGCGCAAGAGTCCGATTGTTTATCAATTCTAATTGTCTCAGTGTAGGCGTAGCTAGGGTACACAGCTCTAGTGGCTCCACTGGTGTGCTGGTTGGCGGTCTCCCGTCGTGGGCACTGAATGTGCATTAGTAAGTGGCCCAATATCCGTTTGTGTTGTAATCGACGCATTGTATCCATTACACATTGTTTTATTAGTCCGTAAAGGGGACTACGAAGGGCTACTTGTGCCCCCCCCCCCTCTATTGTAATAAAAAAGGGTGCACACAACGTTTTCCTTACGTTGTGGATGATGGACAGTCTTCGAAAATAAGAGACCGACGCAACAAAACAGCCGAAGAACGAGCGCATGGTAGAGGTCAGGTACCTGTTGGAGACGTTGTACAAACGTGATTAATTACACACGGACCTTGTCAAGCCACAAGCAGAAAATATACAGTTAACAGGGGTGTTTGCCAAGGTGAAGAAGCTTGTAAGATAAATCAAGCAGAATTAGAATAAGACTTAGTGGGATCTCCTTATCTTTGGTAAATGTATATAGATTTTGGATGATGAATAAATTATGGCAACAGTCGGTTTCACTGTGAATTATTATAGATCAAAAACCGTTGTCGACTATCATTTACAGGTCTCGAACCCGTGATTGCTCTTGGGCGTGAGTGGATGTTGCCTTTGGATACCCCCAAGTTACGGAACCTCCCCCCCCCCCTCCTGGAGCGTCACAAAACCATAATATATTTCTCGTTGCCAGTATTATGTCCTTTAAAAAGATAGATAGCGAGTGCTCCAAAAAGAACTATTTTTAGGAATCAGTATGTTGTTAGAAGATATCAGTATATTTTTGATCAAAAAACCTTTATCGCCATATATCTTCGAAACAAAGCGACATTCCAAAAATCAAAGAGCAAAAGATTATTAAAATGATCGAAAATTCACCCCTTGAATTTTTTCCGTGTGTTTAGTAAACACCCTGTATACTGCTTTTCGATTTGGTGAATAATTTTTTTCATTACTCGAAACTGTTATTACTTTCTTAAGTCTAATGACTTTTTATGGTCTATGTGCCTGATTTTAGTGCTCTCTTCTATTGGCGTATTCATAATCTCTGCATGATGTTTTGAGTATTATAGTGTTTGTATTCCATTCTCTAGTCTTTGCTTTCTTTAAAATTTTCATCTTTTCTTTGCCTATGTTTTTTGCTTTTCATGTTTATTTACATGAATATAATATGGAATTCTTTTTGCGCGAGTATTTTTAACTGAACACTATTTATTCTTGCTTGCTTAAGTTTTAATTTGCAAACTCAGCTTTATTTCTACTCGGTTTAAGGGGAAGAAAAAGAAGATTGAGACGCGAATAAACCATTCGGCAAGTGGTGTTGACTAAAACCCTTGAAATTTTTTCTTCCCGGCTACATCTTTTCCCTTCCTCCCAATTTTATTTTTTTACGAGAAAGCTTTAGAACATAGAAGAAGTGGTGCCTGGCGGTTTTGTTAAAGGAAAATCTCTCGTCACCACAGCTCCCGATGAACCAATCAATGCTTGAGCGGGGAGGGAGAAAGTCTTAAGGAGCGGAGATCAACCTAAGATGCTTTCACGTTCGCCCGTTACGTCGCTACGACGCTTCCTCGGTCGAATAAAGAAGGTAAGGAAAGGTAGAGAGATGGGGAGGGGCGTGGAGAAAAAAGCCATGAAAACTATCGACGTCACCAGATGCTTAAGAGACAAACTCACAAACCATCAACCATCTGGCTTGAGGTGTCGAATCGTTTCCGTCTCCATCTTTTTCCGCCTTTTGTTTCATCCTTCAACCGGAGAAAGCGAAGGGAGCTCAAGTAGACGATTCTCCGTGCAAAATAAAATTTAATTACATTGGAAAGAGAATGAATGAAAACGTTGATTGGAGTCGGGAGTCGGGAAGCCGGGCTTCTTAAAGGATGAGATAATGTTCCACCTGGTTGCAGAGATGTTAATAAACTGATTCTCATAAATTATACTTAGAGGAGTATATACTGCGCAACTTAATTGAAAGCGAAGAATATTAAGTAATACTTAAGGATTCCACACCTTTAAAGAACTTAGAGAGATAATTAAAATTTTCAAAATTTAAGTTATGTTACCGCGGCCAGTGTATAGTGCTCTACCGCATTATTTCACGTTTTCATCGGACTTAATAACAGGATTTGGTTTATATTCTTTGCAAGTTGTCTTCAAGCTGTGCTTAAATGGAAAGAATAGAAATATTCAAGCCTAAATAAATTCATAATTAAATTGTATCATTTATCCCAAGAATTTTATTATCTTTTAATTTAAATATTTACAAAATTCATTCTTTTTTTGGTGGCGAAGTATCTCATATATGACTAAAATTTAAACATCTTACTTTAAATGTTTCTGCTAAATGAAGGAAACATTTTTTAAAGCGAAACAAATATTTTTTTTCTAAAGCTTGTTTTATAAAACTTTAATATCTTGATTGATAACCTTTTATATACATTGGATTGGTAAACGCTAGCTCTAGTTTCGGAATAGGTTTACTAATTCTTTGGGCAACATATTATATTTAATGATATTTTGTATATATAAGTAAGCTACTGTATATAAAATTATCAGAAAATGCTTCAAAAATATTGTTATTATGGCCCCCATTGCTAGAACTAAATCCTATTTCTTGAAAGGGGTTGAGCATGCTGCTTTTCAAGAGTTTCTTCAAGGATAGGAACATGCGTTTTGTTTGAGAGCTAAGTAAACTATAAAATAAACTGAAAACAGGCGATTTGGAAACAACAGCCACAGCGATGAAAAGAAATATGAAAAGAAATAGAAAAAAAGAAAACGTGGGCGCATTCGGAATGGAATAGAATGAAAACAAAAAATACTCATGTTACTAATTGTAATTAATATTATTTTAAATTTAAAATTCAACGAAGTTTTTTTTAGAAAAATTGTAACATGGAAGTATTATTGAGCAATGCCAATTTTGAAATGAGCTCACTGAAAAATATTGCACAAGAAATGATTAAACAAGTCGCAATTAAGATAATGACGTCACTTTATCTTTCTTACCTTTTACACACATTTATTAATTAATTGATAATATTCAATGAAAATGAAGAAGTATTTCTTTTCTACTTGCGAAACGGAAGCAAGCTCATTCTAGAAATAAACACAACGGGCTCTTTAGTCGAACAAACAAGCTCGTTTGAATATATTTTAACACAATAGCTCTCCATTATTTCCAACGATTCATTAAAAATATTTACGAAATGCTGATGTAAAGAAGTAGGGAAGAACACTTATTCTGTTTCATGTTTTGATGAAACGTATAAAAATTACTGTTTGGGCATATTCCTTTTTTTTCCTTCTTATTTCAAATTACGCCATCAGCAAAATACCCATTGACATACTGGAATTTATTGTTAAAATGAAAGGAAACTGAAGACAAATATTTCAGCTTTGTGCAAGAACAATTAAATTGAATGGTACGTTTCCCTTCTCCCGCCTTCCACTTTCTTTTCTCTCTTCTCCAAACGAAATTTTCCTCTCCAAAGGCTGTTTTTATTTTCGTTTCCTCTTATTTTTTTGTCATTCAGCGGCGTTTCTAGCAATGGCACGAATTAATTTCGTCACTATGGAAAATAAAAAGAAATTTCTTTAAATATGCCTTCGACGTTTTCCTTAAAACGTTCTGTTTTGCTTGACTTCATTTGGAAATCAATTTTTTAGCGCAATTCTTTCTCCAAAGGCTTTGACATGCAAAGGATTTCGCACGAGTAAAACGGAAAAATAAACAGACGCGCTTAAAAATAATAATAAAATGGATGGGGAAAAAGACCCAAAAGGGCCGCAAACGCCACAATCATTATATTCGTGACAGTCATAATAATATATTTTTTCTTTCAATTTTTGCTATTTTTTTCCATATTTTCCCTTTGAAAAATGAGTAAATATTAAATGAAAGAAAAATTAAAGCGACGACTCGGTTTTCAAGACTTGGCTGAATTAAGTGCGTTTCTTTATCAGGTTATTATTTTATTTAGCTAAATATGAATTTTAAAGTAGTAGATAAGTTTATGTGCACAAGAAAGAAAAGATAACATATTAGGTAACCTAGCAGAAACAAGTCCTAGACCACAATATAAGTAGGTTCATTTTATTGTAAATGAATCCTCCTTTTAACGGAGTTTGAATAAAAAAAGAATATAAATGCCTTATGAGGTTGGAGTTGGAAAGGTATCAGAGTTTTGAATGTGTGCTCGTCAATCACCGTCTTGTAGACGGATTTTCTACCGCAGACATCTTCAACCACAAGGAAGATGTTTTATTTGATAACGAAAGCACTTCTATCTATTTATCCAAAAAGAAAAAAAAAATCTGTGTCACTCAAAACGAAATTTACAAATTTCTTCGGGCGACATGTCTTCAGTTTAATTTTACCAGAATTAATTGATTCAGTTACTTGATTGATACCTGTCAAAAGAATTCATCATCTATGCTTCGTAATCATTTCTGTCGCTATTTTTTTATTACGAACTACCAATGATGATGAAATAAATTGACGACAGAAAAATTTATTAAACTTATAAATCAATCAGAAAATTGTATATGAAGAGAAATTGCATTTGAGATTATTGCAAATTGCTTTAAAAATTTATTTACAAATTGAAGGAAAATTATTGTTTTATCATTCCTAGCTGGAAGTGTGGAACAGACAACACTTGAAACGGCCGGTATCGTTAGAACACTCGTTTTACTCTCGTTAACAGAAAATAAAAGATACACAGAGTGGTGAACAAATGACATCACACCAATACACCCCCTTAAACTTGGTAAAGTTTAAATATAACGCTCGCCACAGAATATAAAATAATAATTGGCAAATATAAAAAAAAAAAAAATTATTTCAAAAGCCCCATCTTTTCTTCACACAGCTGATGTTTATCTCTGGTGACTGGCTTTGTCAAAAAATCTGCAGTCATCTCCTATGTGGCGCAGTATTGCAACTGTATCTTCTAACGTTCAAAAGCTTCCTTTATCAATTTGTTTCATCCTGGTGTTTGATCCAGGATTCTTTACGGTCATTATAGTTGACTGATTGTTGCAAAATACATCGGTTTTGTCAGTAATTTCCTTAATTTTTGGGTAGGGGAGATTCACTTCCTTTAAAAATTGTTGAATCCACATTAACTCTTTCACTGATTCTGTCAATGCAATAACACTCTGCTTCACAGCTACTCAATGCAATAACTTACTGTCTTGTTGACTTCCAAGCAACTGCTGCTTCTCCGAACGTAATGCAATAACCAGATACTGATTTCCTGTCACCCAAATCTGAAGCCCAACTGGCGTCAGAATACACTAGTAAGTCCTTGTCGTCGCGTTGATAAACCAGTCCTTTATCTACTGTCCCTTTCAAGTATCGAAATATCCTTTTTACTGCTGTCCAATACTCCTCTTTGTAAATTGAGTATTGACTTAGTAAGCTTACGGCGTAGGCAATATCAGGTCTCGTTTTTACTGCTGCATGCATCAGGCTGCCTATCGCTTCTCTGAATGGTCTATTTGTTTCTGTCCGTTTCTCTGTACACTCTGTAATCTTAGCGTTAGTCTCCATTTGTGTGGCTACTGGTTTACATTCACGCATTTCAAATTTTTCAAGAATTTATTCCAAGTATTTTGACTGATGAAGTTTCAAAGTGCCTTGTTCTCTGTTGCGTTCAATCTGCATCCCAAGTAAATAATGTACTTGGTCTAGGTTCCGTATAAAGAAAGATCCTTGTAGATTTTCCTTGAATTCGTTTATTAATTCATTGCTGTTCCCTATGACGATTAGATCATCAACGTACACTGCAACTATCAAAACGTTTTTGTCGATATTTTTTGTATAGACACAGGAGTCTATTTTTAGTCTTCTGAAATTTTGTTTTGTTAATTCATCATAGAGTCTTTCATACCACCGTCTGCCGGACTGCTTAAGACCATAAATGCTTTTCTATAGGAGGCACACCTTATTTGTATCACAATTACTGCATCGATTTTTCCAGCACACTGCTTCAACTAAACAACTCGTGAGTCACAGACCGTCGACAAATGTGTCAACATAAGAAACTACGACTGCCAGATCCCACCAAGTGATGAATGCACCAGTTTTGCTTCAAGACCTCGATAACAGAGTGTGAATTGCAACAGTTTACCAGTTAGAAAAATTGATGGAAAAATTCCGCGAGATGAATTCGAACCAGAAACCTCGACTGTCATGGTCGACGCCTCTATCAATTGGGCTATCACAGAACTTGAACAGTCTGCTGTCACTAAGTGTCTTAAAGACAACCAAGTTGTCGAGAAGGAGAGCCCAATGGGAGGTGGGCACCCGGTTCACAAATCGTGGATTTCTCCTATCCAAACCATCAGAAAGTTTGATGAAGACAATAAGAAATAAAGAAATTAAACTGAAGCAAACTCCAAGCATCAGGTAAAGACTACTTGGTTGTCTTTAAAGACACTTAGTGACAGCATGGCTGTTCAGGTGTCTGCGATAGCCCAATTAGTAGAGGCTGGTTGTTCCAATTAGTTGTGGTTCCTGGTTCGAATTTTTCCATCCATTTTTCTAGTTAATATCATTTACCTCCAGTTTAATTTCTTTATTTCCTAACATTCCAACGCGAACCGGGGAGAACTGTTAGAGGGCCATCCATTAGGAACATTTTAAAAGATCTTTTCGGTTTTTCTATATGAATTTTTACTGTTTTAATTCTAAGCTTCTTAAGGTGTTAATTTTTACTCTACATTCCCTGTAGCTGTATATTACTGTATATTCAGATATTGCAAACTTTCATCAAAAAGGAGCCCGAGTATATTTTCATATCAGCTATTCAGAATAAATATGAAATATGTCCATTTTTACTAAATAACTGCGCAATCGTTATCAAAATGTCGATTGTATATTTTATTAGCCAAATGTATAAAAAGGCCAAGCAAATATCGCAAAAATTCAGAAAGATATCGCCGATAGAATGAGTTGAATTTTAGTTGCTCTCAGAAATAAATAAAACAATAAGGCGTTTTTTTCCAAATAAAAATTTTCATTTTGACTTCTTATGCTGATTCGAAGAATATATATTGGCTTGATACTTATGATACAAATTGACTTGATCGTTGAAGGTACATTGACTTGATACTCGAAGGTATATCGAATTGATACTTGAAAGCATATTGCCTTGATACTTGAAGGCATATTCTTCTTATACTTGAAGGCATATTGACTTGATAAAGAAGTTGGTACTGGTGTATTTGCATAGGCTTTTTTTTATTGGTTCAAACATTTTTCAAAAAACATTTAATACGAAGGGAATTCAAGTTTGACCTGGACTTCATTTTTTGTAAATTTCATCGTTGTATATAAAAATCTAAATTTTCATTGTTGGGATGGCAACTACCGCTTGCCATGCAAATGCAGCACCACTCATCCGGTTGCCATGACAACCGATTATTTGTTTAAACAAAATGGCGGACAGCGATGTGTCGACCAAAGTGGGACAACACATCAAGTCTCTCCACAAGGCAGGTGTGATAGCATCTGAAATTCATCAGACTTCAAAGGCAGTTAACCGAGTCATGTAAGTCTCAATCATCCGTCTTTGCTTGGTGCAAAAATACTAGATCCACCGGCAATGAACCTCATAAGGCAACGCCAGCGACTGCTGTCGATTGATGTGCTGGGTTATACATGGTGAATACAAAAGTCTGAACCTCCCTTTTATTTTTTGAACCGATGCAGATATGTCAATTTTGATGAATCCAATGAATAGGAAGTTGTGGGTGGCCTATCCCATGGTGCACTTTTCATCATCCCAAATATGCAAATTAGGACGCATTCAAAATTTATCTCAGAATCCGTAAGGGATAGAGAAAAATACCCAATTGCAAACTTATTCAGCATAACAAAACAAAACAAAAGGAAAACTGAATGTTGATATTTTCCACCAGCACGAGGAAAACTGAATGTTGATATTTCCACCATGTAAAGCATGCAAATCAAAAAAACATAAATTACCATACTCACATTCACTTTCATGCGGAAAAGCAAATAAAAGGCATGTTTTGGCGTGAATTAGGTTCCGTGCCCAATTGTGTTATGGTGATTGTGGCGTCAGTTTACCACGTGATTGTGAGTGATTGGTTGGTCCGATTTGGATGATTTTTTTTTTGTTTTGTTTGTTTTTTTATGTTTAACAAGTTTGCAATTGGGTTTTTTTCTCGTACCCTTACGGTTTTTGAGATAAATTTTGGATGTGTCCTAATCTGTATATTTGGAATGATGAAAAGTGCACCATGGGATAGGCCACCCACAACTTCCTATTCATTGGATTCATCAAAATTAACATATCTGCTTCGGTTCAAAAAATAAAAGGAGGGTTCAGACTTTTGTATTCACCCTGTATAAAAGGGTGGTTAGTGCAGCTACAAAGGTCGTATTTAGTAAAAGGCTGCTAGGTTAAGCTGTCGAATTTGTAAGATGGTGCATAAAGATTGGCGAGTGAAAAAAATTCTGACGTCAGGACTACTGAGACATTTACATTTTTATGTGAAGCACATGTAGAGGAACCAGTTTTGTGGCTCAAACTTAGAGTGGCAAAGCGATTCAAAGCTAGTTATTTTTCTACAGAAGAAGAGCTCTAGCTAATGAATGAGTAATGAATTTTTAAAGGGGTGGTTGTCAAGGAATCAAGCTCTACGACCTCAGGTCTATTGTACTATCCCCAATGATGATGAAGAGCTCTATCTAAGAAGCTCTACGTTAGTAAGGAATGAAGAAATGACCCCAGTGAAGTAGTCAGAAGAGACTGCAGAAAGCTGAAAGATAACCTGGAAAATTTTTTTGGAATCCTTCATGGTTCGCTACATGCAAGCCTCCATAACGATTTGTAGATGCACCGTGTATTCCATCATAATGTTCCGAAGATATTAACCGATGGAATTGACCGCTAATTAGTGAATAACTGACTAACTGGTTAGTAAAATTAGCGAATAAATTGTCAGCTAAACAGACGGCGCATATCACTAAAATCGGCGGCATTTTCCCCAAGTAGTTCTGGGGGTTACTGAATCTGGGGTTGGTGAATCCCGTTTTCAATTGACTATGCAGAGTGTAAGGAAGAAACCACAGCACTCGAGTTCCCAGGGCTTTTCAATGCCAGGGCGTGGATTTTTCGTCGGCTGCGGCATGTACGGGCCTCGGGCATGTATTAATTTCATCAATCATTGTTCACCCAGCCGATTGTTGATGCAAACACTACGGGTTGATTGTTCACACATGCAAGGAAACAAGTATTAACCACGTGTATTTTATACGAGGGTTAGGGCATAATTCATGGCAACAATTTTTTTTCTTGTAGATATGTGAACGGATCACAAACGTATATGTGTCGTGTGGAAGTTCTGCAGGCATAGTGTGTATGCAGAACAACAGATGGCTCTGTGATAGCTGGTAGTAGCGCAGCGAGGGCTGTGAAATCAGTCAGTTGGTGAGTCTCGTGCGAGATGGAAGTACCCGTGCTGAGCAGCGCGCTTACATCAAAATAGCCGTTCTCCGAGGGAGAAATGCGATGGAATGTCAAAGTGAATTAGTGGAAGCCCTTGGGAATAATGCCCTACCATACCATACAGTAGCACGGTGGGTAGGAAAGTTTCAGCAAGGACGTGTGTCAACCAGTGATGAGCAACGTTCGGGACGACCGGTCGTGAGGCTGATGGTATTCAGCGCCTCCTACATCGTTGGCAGCGTGTTGTGACAGCAGCAGGGGACTACTTTGAGGGTCATTAGGGTCAGGTTTGTCATGTCAACTTTATGTGTACTGTGTTGTCATTCTTTTGCACCGTGAAGGCCATATTGCCCTGTATACTACCGTAATAAATTAGTGTTACGATATTTCAGTGCTATTCATTGTCCACACATGTAGTTAACACCTTGTCCTTTCGTCTGTATGTCACATTTTCCAACCGGACTGGTATCTTCAAGAATAAAAATAGTTGCCATGACTTTTGCCCCAACCCTCGTATATATAGATATAAAGATTATTAATTTCTATGTTTTTAAGCGACTTATCTCAACACCACCTAAAGACAAAGCCTGAGCACGGAAACGTCATACATTCTTAAAACGTCACAGGTAGTCATCTCGTAGCCCACGAGAAAGACAGGCCCTGGAGCGGAAAAGCCACCTGATCATCTTAGTCCGAATAACAATGTAACCTTCATTGTTTCTAACAAACGAAAACTTGCTGATTATTAAAACCTGATGGTCAGGTGACTTTTCCGGGCCAGGACCTGTCTTTCATGTGGGCTACGTAGTCATCTTTAATCGCATTTCTACCAATAATAAGACCTAAATTATTACTAGGTATGATGATTTAACAATGTATGAAATTTTCGCGCTCAGGGTTTGAGTAGAGGTGGTGTTGCTTATATCCAGTTTTAGATTTTTTCCATCATTATGATAGTATTACACGACTGTGTGTTAAGTTTAACCTTATAGCTTACTTACATTGCCTTTTTTATGTATAGATAATTATTATTTTTCTGAAATTTGTGGTAGACAGCGACCTTCCTCATCCTTTGAAGGTCAAGTATGCAAAATTTCATCAAGATCGGAATAAAATGTAGATTTGTATAAACAAACCCACAAAGTCTGTTCTTTTTATATAGACTAGCTGATATATCCGGCGTCGCCCGGGTTGGTTTTTGATGTTTGAATTTTTTCAATATCTGGATGTTTATATACAGAAAAAAAGTACAAATAAAAAACATCTTTCGCACTAAAGCCACAGCCAGGGGTGATTGGTTTGTTTGGTTTTTAACGCCCTTTTGAACTGCTATGGTCATTTCAGGAGAAACAAATGTTGCCTCACAAGGGTTCTTTTTCGTGCAGCCGGCAAACGACTACACGGGTCCAGCGGCTTTTCTTCCCTTCCGAAGGAAGTGTGTGATCACGCCGAGTTTTTCCCTCGTTTAGAATGTGACACCATCTGTTGGCGAAAAAAAAATTCCACTTTTTAAGATGGGTTTTAAAGGCAATGGGCGAATTTTTCATTTCCGTTACGTACTGAACTGTTAACATCGACAGTTTCAGAAACCCGAAGACGGAAGTTACCATTACCCTCAGTGGCTTTCCTCTTACGTTGAAAAGCAAGCATAAATTAAAAGGAAGTAACTGAAATAGAAAAGCGTGTCTGAAAGATGTACGACCCGAAATTGAGGGTGAATTCATGTTCGAAGTATTGCGAATAAGGGAAAAAAAAAAGAAAAGGTAAAGTTTTCGAATAAATCACCCTCTGGCCGACGTATGAAAGAACTAAAAAAAAGTTTTCCGCATGTTTAGACATGTGTTTTGCATCTCCCACACTACTTCCGGCCATGTCGGCATTTGAAGGCGAGGCTTCCCAATTTGCTTCAAGGATGGCAGCAGGAGTCAGGGACTATCATGAGCACTGACACCAGAAATTAGAATTTTGTCGAAAAAAAAACGAAACATTTTTTTTTGAAAAATCTCAGGTAGACACAGACCTTTCTTTTGTTTTGAAGACCTAGTGTGCAATTGGATGAACGGCAAGTTTCAACGCAATTGGATGAACGGTATATGAACAAACAAACATACAAACATTCATTTTTATATATAAAGATTAGCTGATATACCCGGCGTTGCTCGGGCTCTTTTTTGATGAAATTTTGCAATACCTGAATGTGAATATACGGGAAAAAAGAACACATGAAAAAAGCTTACGCACTAAAGCCACACCCACACTATTGTATAATTTTCATTCTACTGTACTGCCCTGTATAGGTTAGTTTGTAATGTTATATTCGCCAATAGATGCCTCCAGGTCCAATGACCATAACTGATTTGAAAGCCCGTAACACAGCTGATATTGTCAGCATCAATATAGGCATGCTGCTTAAAGTTTGGCAAGAATTACATTTCAGACTAGATATATGCCGTATAACAAAAGGAGGGCATATTGAACATTTGTGAGGTCTACATTCTAAACTTGATTATATTACCACTGCATACGGGCATAATACATTGATTACATTTTGCGTTGTATATTTATGAAATTGGGGCATTCATTTTGACTAACCCGTATTTCCTTCTACTTTCGAAACTACATACATTAGTCGCCACCTTTTTTCTGAGGCACTGCGTCAAACTCATTCAGCTATACACAACATTTCAACATGAGCGAATTCGAGAGCCCATCCATTCGGAGCATTTAAAAGTCTTTTCGATTCTTGAATATGAATTTTAACTATATTAATTCTAAGATGTTTTTTTAATTAAAAAGTAATTTGTATTAAAAAGAATGTTAAAAAGATTCTTTATGTCATTAGTAATCCGTATTATCGGTTGGCTCGTTGATCGATGAAGTTCAGCAACTTCAGGCGCGGCCAGCTGCTGGCTGGGTGACAGCCAGTGGCTTGAGGACCACCGATGGGTGGGACAGCTATTTGGGGCCCAGCTGTTGGGGGACTTTAGTCTGACCCATTTGCTGAGTGACCAGTGCTGGATGTCCGCCAGCAGCTCTTCCATCATGAACCCCCCGTGCTTCGGAGGGCACGTTAAGCCGTCGGTCCCGGCTACTACTGTCATCTCATAGCAGTCGTTAGTTACTGGGATGGCGCAAACTCCCTCGAAGGAGTGAGTACCGCAGAATATCGTTCTGCGATAATCTACCCTCTGTACAAGATAAGATAATCCATATAAAAACTTTCAAATTGTATTTTTAATTTTTTATTTCAAATGAAAAATTTCCTGATATAGCCGACGTTGCTCGGGCTCAATCGTAAATAAACGTTTGAAGGTGTCAGGTTTTCTTCCTGTTATACTAACGAATTCATCCTTTCTGTCAACGAATTTGAATGGAAAAATAACAGTATAATATGCAGTCATATGCAATATGATAACGTTTTGTAAAGGCAGTATTTCAATTGTAATAAAAAATTAATTTTATTAAAAAAACGTTTTTTAAAATATTTCTAATATCTATGGAATAGCTTTTCACAACATTCTAACCCGAGCGAAGTCGCGTTGAGCTGTTAAAGGGCCGTAGTTGGGAGTATTTTAAAAGAAGACTTTTCGAATCTTCAATATGAATTTTTACTTTATTAATTCTAAACTTTTTTTTCATGTGTTCATTTCGTCGGAATATTCACATTCATGACTCGGTGAACTGTCTTTGAAGTCTCTGATGAATTTCAGATGCTATCACACCTGCCTTGTGGAGAAACTTGATGTGTTGTTCCACTTTGGTCAACACATCGCTGTCCGCCATTTTGTTTAAACAAACAATCGGTTGTCTTGGCAAACAGATGAGTGGTACTGTCCGCCATTTGCATGACACGCGGTAGTTGCCATCCCAACAATGAAAGATTAGATTTTTATATACAACGATGAAATTTACAAAAAATGAAGCCCAGGTCAAATTTGAACTCCCTTCGTATTAAATATTTTTTGAAAAATGTTTGAACTAATAATAAAAAGCCTATGCATATACACCAGTATCAATTTCTTTATCAAGTCAATACGTCTTCAAGTATCAAGGTAATATGCTTTCAAGTATCAATTCAATATACCATCAATTATCAATTTGATATATATTCAAGTATCAAGTCAATGTACCTTCAACGGTCAAGTCAATTTGTATCAATAAGTCAATATATATTCGTATCAACATAAGAATTCAAAATAAAAATTTTTATTTGAAAAAAAAAAAAAAACGTCTTATCGTTTTGTTCATTTCTGAGAGCAACTAAAATTCAACTCATTCTATCGGTATCTTTCTGAATTTTCGCGATATTTGCTTGAGCTTTTTATATATTTGGCTAATAAATTATGCAAACGACATGTTGATAACGCTTGCGCGAGCGCAATTATTTAGTAAAATTGCACATATTGCATAAAATATTTAATACTAGCTGATTCGCCCGGCGTTGCTCGGGCTGTTTGTTTGATGATATTTTGCAATATCTAAATTTGAATATTAACGAAAGAGCCTTAATAAAGTTAATATTCACTTTGAAAAAACGAAAAGAATTCTTTTAAATGATCGCCACCTTTTATCTGTGTCCAACTGGGTTCTCCTTCGACATTGCAGATGCAAAATTCGACATTGCAACCTTAACATTTTAAAATATTAAAGAAAGGCTATGAGTGTTGATTTATTTCTGTCTATATTAAAAAAAATACTTAATAGAGTTAAGGAACTTTGTTTACAGCCTCATCAGCATCTCTCATCAACATGTAACCGTTTCAATAGAGTGGTATTCAGTCATAGAGAATGGAAGGAATCATGTCCTGAATGTGGTTGTTTATATTGATACTATCAGTTTTTGCAGCGAGGCTTACAGTCTCACACAATCATTTGAGATCTTTAGAATTTTCTAACATGTTTAAATAAATATTATCTATAACCTTCCTAAAGAAAGTTACTACATCTATAAATTTTCTAAAGGAAATTTTACAAAAGCCATATGAAAAATAAATTTTCTCCAGTTATTATCTCGTGTGGTAAAGTACCTACGCCTAGAAGTTGTATTCTCTCATTTGATTTCTTATATCACTCCAGAGATATTAATAAAAAATGAATCTAACCTAACCTATATATCTCTTTTTATAACTATCCCCCTGAAAACTCGAATCATTAAGGCAAGCATCGTACCTGATGAAAAAGACAGGCCCTGGCCATGACCACCGAGAGAGGCGGCCTCCGCAATGAAACTGAATACATTGTTACATCATAGATAGTGCATTGTTATTCGTATTTCTACCAATGATAAGACCTGAATTTGCACTATGTGATGCAACAATGTATTCCGTTTCATTGCGGAGGCCTTCTCTCTCGGTGGTCACGCCATGGCCAACACCACCTAGACAGAAGCCCTGCGCACAAACTGTATTCGTTGTTAGATCATCGTCAAACGGCCAAAGTTATGGCTTATTGGTAGAAATATGGATAACAATAGCAACACCTAAAAAGAAAGCCAAACTACTGAAACGTCATACATTGTTACATTATATTTCGACCATTGTTAACCGCATTTTTACCAATGATAAGCTTCAAATTTGGTCGACTTATGATCTAACAATGTATGACTTTTCAGTTGTGAGGCTTTCTTTCTAGGTGGTGTTGACATAGCCGCCTCTGTGTGATGTAACAATGTATGACGTCTGTGCGCAGGCCTTCTTGTCTAGGTGTGTTGCCCCGGCCAACGCCTCCTAAAGATAAGGCCTGAGCGCGAAAACGACAGACATTGTTACATCATCCGAAGATGCGATTAAACGTATTTCAGGGCTTATTGGTAGTAATGCCATTAAACGTATCTTCGGATGATGATGTAACAATGTATGACGTTTTCGCGCTCAGGCCTTATCTTTAGGAGGAGTTACCCTGGCACGGAAAAGTCACCTCTTACTCGAAGCAACAATGTAACGTTTTATTAATGCGTTATTTTAAATTGACTAACCAATAATGGTCGTACTACATCAAAAATAATGATGGTGTTGCGATTCCACGAATGAAACACGAATGAAATAGAATGCTCAAAGGCAAGAGGAATAAGAGGCTAACAAAACTGATAACAGTTTTGAAACAAATGAATTCATTCAATAGCCTGCTCAATAGAAAAGACAGTTCTTCCACAAAAAGTTTGAGTATGGAGAGAAATCTGATGCATCATGATCCATACTCAAACTTGAGAATTCATGAATTCCGATGTCAAAGTTTCAACAATCAGCATTCAATTCAAATTACAATAAAATAAAAAAATGCTTTGAGGAAAAATAAAAAAAATTTGACAACACGTCGGCAGCAGCAACAAGATGAACATTGTCACATAAGTAAAAGCCTTGAAAGAAGAAAAACTACAAAGGAAAATAATATATAGAGAAAATTCGAATATAATTTATCAGGAAAATTGCAACAATACAGACGCTTGTTGAGCAATGGAAGGGATATAAAAAGAAACAATCCATGTGCTTTAAGACATCAGAAAAGCCTTCAGAGACTGGTGACTAAATGACATCAAAGTTCGATACGCACAGGAACAAGGACAAACTCCCAGGGTAAAATGGCTATGTCCATGATGACTGGGTGTAGATGGCCCATGATGGTGAAGTTAAAGGAGCGACTGCAGAACTGGCTGCAGATCAACGATGAAGTAATAAACATCGAACAGCAGTCAAAAACGAAAATTTTTATTACAAACAACACGCGTTTGACAAGCACGAGAAAACAATAGTCATTAACAGCACACAGTAATTACATAAGCTAGAATCCAAACAATGCTACAAAGGCATTTACAAATTTCAAATGAATTAAATAACAGGGCAAAATAAAGAACATGTGGTGTGTAAATATTAAACAAATAATATTTGCACATCACAAATGTAACCTTCATTGTTTCTAACAAACGAAAAAATACTGATTGCTAAATTGCAACATGGAAACAATGAATATTGCATTGTTGCTTGGACTAAGATGATCAGGTGACTTTTCAGTGCCAAGGCCTGCGGACAAAAGGTGTATACATTGTTACACCATCATCAAGCGGCTATTGATATCGTATTTCTACCAATAATAAGCCCTAAATTTGGCCGCTTGATGATGATGTAACAATGCACACACTTTTGGTCTGCAGGCCTTCTCTCTAGGAGGAGTTGCCTTGGGCATGTATTAATTTCATCAATCTTTGTTCACCCAGCCGATTGTTGATGCAAACACCACGGGGTGATTGTTCACACATGCAAGGAAACAAGTATAAACCAAGTGTATTTTATATATAGAGATATAAAGACTATTAATTTCTATGTTTTAGATTAAAGAGACTTATCTCCAGATTTAGATTTTTTTTCCATCATTATGGTTAACGACTGTGAGTTAAATTTTAACTTTATAGCTTACTTCTAAGTTGCCTTTTTGAACCGAACAAACATACTTACATTGCCTATTATATGTATAGAGAATAGGTGTATTTTTTAAAACAGCCATAATAGCCCAAAACTGGTTGAAGCCTTGTCTGTTTGTAAAATAAATTTCCTTTGTAAAATATGATTACGATATTTTGAATATCACGTTATACATTTGTTTATTCTTCATTAATTTGAGGTTTCGGTGATTAAACACTTGTGGAATTTCTAGAACAGATGCAATAACTGCGGTTAGTCATTAAATGCACACGCGAAAGAAGATTAAATTTTGTAAATTCACAGATTGCAAAATGCACAGATTCCAAACATGTTTTCGAAATTAATAATAGGAATAAAATATTATATGGTCATATATTTCTGAAATCAAAGAGTAAGCCAGTTTTGATTTTAAAACATCCGCTTAATGTGCAGCTATGTGTTTGTGTATGTAAATTTGTGTCTGTGCCAACAAAACATATTTTTTCCTTTTCAGACCTATTCGACTTTCATTTCCTCTAACTCTAACCCCATTGTGGACTTGTTCGGTTGGATTCAAGATCGATCGTTTCTATCCACAAGATGATTGGCAGATATCAGCAAATCCCAGCGAACAAATCCCTTGTTGCCCACGAGCTAGTCCTCGACAAATACACGAATGCTGGACCCGTGCTCTTTGGCCACCTTCTCCTAACCGAACCCTCGACCTACATCTGAGGTTTAAAAGAAAGCTCAAAACATAAAAATAAAATTCAATTTTTTTCTATCTGAACATTCTTTTATCTTAATTTTAATATTAAGGCCGTTATATCGCCATATCTTGATAGATTTTGAAAACGTAATAAGCAGTTGTTTGCCATTAAAAACTATAAATTTGACTCTATCACAATTATATCTATCACAAATCTATGTATCTATCAATCACAATTCTTAAACAATATCACTAAATATAAATAAAAGTAAATAAATGATGTACAGTTTAAAGTTTCTACAAATAGAGAGTAAATGACTGTAAAAAGGAATTTAAATTTTTTTTTTATTTTTTAATGGCCCTCCTTCAAAACAAAACATCTGCGTCCAAATTTCTGGCTTATTTCGTCATTACAACCATCATTCATTCCACCTGAGTACGTTCTGAACTGGTAAGGTTTTAATTAAAATATCGGTAATCAATACAGGGTTTCCAAAAAAGAATGACAGCATTCTATGATTTTATAACTTGGTTTCCTTATAACAACGATCAGACAGTATGAAATAAGCAGTACTGATTATTTGCTATGCAACATAGGGGGAAGCATTTCGTAGTTTGATGTAAACATGGCCTCTGTACAAGAAAAATCTCAGGGAGCATCTATTTCGAAACTCATGGACGTACACGCACCTAAATTGGGAAGATTAACGAACTCTGTGCTCCCAATAAACTATCCAATTTTCGTGGAGATAGGTGGCATACGAGCCGAGTTGCAAACAAAAGTCGTGTGCGCTCTCTATCCCATGGTGTACACTACTGCCTACTCTTGATTCAAGGTGTGTATGATACGAGGGGCGTTCATGTTTGAATTGGACTTTATTTCTTATAAAATCAAGAACTACAAAAACACAGACACACACACACACGTATATTTCTCAAATACTGATTCTATATAGAAATCTTCAGGCTGATATCGAAACCACGTCAGGACAGCCTTTTTTACTTTCTCATTGGTGCATTCCCAAGAACTCTTTCAATGGCCTCGAAGGGGAGAGATCCGGGCTGAATAGAGGATGTGTTAAAATGTCCCATTTGAGTTCCGTCAGTGTGTCCATAGTCATTAACCATGGAAACCTTAAATTGATTCGGACAACGGCAGAATACAATTCGTAATTCTTATATAGTCTGTGCGTCCACTGGCTGTAGTGAACTTGAACGGGAACACTGCACTGTTTAGAATCTGTACACTCTGTATTTAGAATGATACCGCAGAGCAAAAGGGTCAGTGGATTGACTCCTAAGGTCCTACAACAATAACATCGCCAATTCCTTTCTGTGAAATGTATAATTAATGAGATAAGTATGGTCAGTTCAGACGAGTGATGCCCAATATCATCGACAATTCATTTCACTTGACACGATCGGCAATGGTGAAAGATTGATTCCTCAGGAGAAAGCAGTTGATTTAGAGAAGATTTAAAAGAAAACAATGGTGCATGGAAAATTTGCCCGATGTAGTTAGGCTGTTTAATCGCAACAACAGCGTTGATGCTCCCAACAAGAATGCTATCATGTGTAATAGGTTGTTTTGCCAGTAATAAAATTAATGGTTATGGCCGCAGAAGTGAATTAGATCCAGCAAGAACAAAACTACACAAGATGGGTATTGTCGAATTAGGAGGCTTGCAACATCCTACATGCTTGGCTATTGACCGTACATGTTGAGAGTGAACATGGATGTGGACGATGGATTTGTAAACGGTGCGATCGGTGTACTCACAAGGGACCGTAAAAAAGGAAGCTAATTTTGTATGAAACAATGACAAATATCAGTGGCAGACATCAAGGAGTTTCCAAGTTATAGTCATTTATTGTTCCCATTATAAGTCTATTGAGCAAATCCGAAAATGTTCGAAATCATTTTTCTAATGTTGTTTATTGACCCTGTGCTCACTTCTGTACAACATGTGAAAGAGATGAGTGTAGTAGGTTATGGTTGTGAGTACGAAAAGAAAGGAACGAGTGAACAACATCTACAACATCAGCAAAAATAATGCATCTGTCGTTTAAGGTTATAGTTGCCATTGTTTTTGCTTACATTTGATTCGTTCAATGGGCACGGATCAAATGTAAGCCACCTTTGATTTCCAAGTTCAAAGACAACATTAATGATTTTTTATGAAACGGACACCGATCACTAAGGTGCGAATATCAATTTATACTCTGAAATAAAATAAATAAAAAACTCTTTGACCACAACAAAATTACAAAAGGAAAAAATACGACCTTATCCTGTAAGCGCTTTTCGAGAGCGAAGCTCTCATCATTCAGCAGGTAAAAATAGGGAGTAACCAGGAGAAAACCCGAAGATACTGAATTTAACATAAACAGAGCGGGTATTTTCTCTATAAATTATCTGTAAATTCTCTATAAATACCCGCTCTGTTTATGTTTCTATCAATAATAAGCCCTAAATCTCGCTCTCTGATGATGATGTAACAATGCATGATATTTCAGTGAACAGGCCTTGTGTTTAGGCAACATCTCCTAGAAAGAAAGCCTCACAACTAAAAAGTCATGAATTGTTACATCATCATAAGTCGGTATTTCTCGTTAGCCTCGTTCCGCAAATTTTTCACCATGACGAACGCAAATCCTGCATTGTCGAATTTTACGGAGTAAAAACAAAGGTTTTAAATGCCATAAAAGACAAGACTGCACTACACAATGCAAGTTAAAACTATTTACACATTGTTGGCTGTCATCGTTGTGCTCATTACTAAACTACAGTCTCCACGAAGTTTTTCTCTGTGCGTTTTGTGCACTTAGAAAGTGCAGAATCTGCAATGAACAGAACGCAGATTCGATGCCGAACAGCGCCGCCGGGAATGTAGAATCTCATGACGAACAGATTCTGCGCAGAATGTGCACTTTCTGCGCGATGCCGAATGCGCTTGGGCAGTCAAAGTCACCTGACTATAGTAGTCTAAACAACATTTCAGTCTTCATTGTTTCCAACAAACGAAAAAATTCTCATTGTTAAAATCCAAGATGGAAACAATGAAAGTTTTTTCGGAAGCACCGCCGCCCAGAACATCACAGGCCGAAAGTGGGAGATGATGCTAAACGTATGAGTGTAGCTGACTAATAATTCCTTCATACGCCGACCACAGAGCGATTAAATTAGATTTCAATAAATTTGTATATTTTCGTTAAATTTGTATTTTAAGTATTCTATTATATTTATAAACAATTTTTCGCTCATGGTTTCAATTTCAATTTCGTTTGGATCACTTTCAATATTTCGATTATTTTTCAGTTACGTATTTTGATTCATGCTTATGGAAAATGATTCCTGATCCTTTTACGTATTTATTCGTTAGTTATACGCGGATATGGTTTGTAATTATTTATTCCTGAGGCCGAAAATCGTCAAAAAAGTAACCACACAGCTAACTATTCCACGACTCATTTCATGCCCAGAACTGCCATGGCTTCAATTGGCTTCAAGTTAACAATAGGATTCTAATTAACATCGTTGGTGACAATATATATTTTTGTAAAACGACTTGAGTATTCAGAAAATTAATTTTCAATAAATTTCGTGTCATTCCTTTATATTATTATTTATTATATTATGAATAAATTAACACAAAAAATGCTTTATCTTCCTTAAAAAAAAAAAAAAATAACGGGTCTTAACACCTGTTTAATTCATGACTACAACATTCAGGAGACAATTGAAAAAAACAAGCAATACGATACTCGTGCTCACATGAGTAACTGCTTCTATATTGTTGATCACCTTCTTCTTCACTTCTCAAGCACAAAAGCAGGCGGGAAAATGTTTAAAAATACTGAAGATATAAAAGAAAATGCCAAAAGTAACACTCGCTCTCCCAGGAAACGGTGTATCCTTACTATTAAAAAGAGGCTAAAGCGTTACTTACATATCATTAATATTGTGATACCTTATTAGAAATTTGATCGGCTCAGTGGTCAAGAGTGCTGGGGGCGGAGGTTTCATAACTCTTGAGAAATGGATAGACATTTGAAATTTGCTACTGTATATAGTATCAATGGATTATTCAAGATAAAGTGTAAATTAAGTATGTGAATATTGCAATGCATCGATTTAAAAATTGTTTATGGCAAAATTATTATGCCGGTTTTCCTTAATGTCCTCAGCGTCATCTGTACAGAAGACATCGTCGTCCTCCGACGAAGGAAAAGCAAACCAACTCGTTTGCATTTCAGAAGCTGAAGATTTCAAACCAGTTCTCTTGGAATTAGCCGGTAAGACAACGTTTGAAATTACAGGGCGAGGGGGAAAATTTTAGGAATATACAGGGTCTTTATAATTAAACTTCCATTTTGACATGGCTATAAAAAAAACTACTGGACCAAAAGCTATAATGCTTGGTAATATTATACAAGAGAGCATCGGAAGTTCATACCCACCAAAAAAAAAATTAATTCAAAAGGTCACCACCAGCATGGAATGGCGCTCTATGCAATATTCGTATAACCAAATTAGACACGAAGACACAGGTTAACAAGTCTTTAATCGTTACTAAAATTCTTTCAGTAAATGGTGGAGGCCACATTCAACATATAACTAATTTTAGTAACGATTAAAGACTTGTTAACCTGTGTCTTCGTGTCTAATTTCGTATACGAATATTGCATAGAGCGCCATTCCATGCTGATGGTGACCTTTTGAACTAATTTTTTTTTGATGGGTATGAACTTCCCATGCCCTCTTGTATAATATTATCAAGTATTATAGCTTTTGGTCTAGTAGTTTTTTTATGGCCATGTCAAAATGGAACTTTAATTATAAAGACCCTGTACTTCGCAGGTTTCAATCGATTTTATAGAATTATGTTATTACCTAAACATATTCTCCAGTAATTTCCAATATACATTTTGTTTATTAATATTTGCCTACTTAGAAACTTTTATTTAAAAACAAATATTTGGAGCGAAACGCAAATAATAAACAATTAAGGAATGACATAACAATTCGCGGAACCATATTTTTAACCGCCCTATGCTAACATTGTAAGTTTCTAATGGACCATAATGAATGATACCAGTTAACCACGTACCTTTGAACCAATTTGGATTATCGTTAATTTTACCTTGTATTCATTTATGACACATCATTCCATGTTGTTTGATATATTACATGCAATATTTTAGTATTGAAAGTTCCAATGAACCATAATGATTCCACTAAATCAGGTGCTTTTGAACCAATTTCGACTATTAATAATTTTACGTTATATTCATTCATGATACGTCATCCCAATTTGTTTTAATACATTAATACATTATCTCCATTGATAATTGCTAGGTGGGATCCTGAAGGTACCATTTGTGCACGTGCTATTGAACCGATTTAGACAATATTTGAGATTAGTTCGTGCCATGTACCATATTCATCGACTGACGAAAATAATAATGAATAACCGCTTCTATCTTGTCATTACGATTTGTTTGATATATCCATATATATAATATAAACCAGAGTCCGTTGGAATGTTTGTCCTTTTACAATTCAGAAAATACTCAACGAATCTCCACGAAACTTTCCTATGTACGTAGTTAAAGTTACTGTGCCCTATTTAAGGTAATTTTATACTGCGTTTTTATCAATTTATTAGGTTATTCTTTCTTTTCGTAAAGTTGAATAGATTTCAAAGAATGCCACTAGATAGCGGTGCCAGATTGCGCATTTCTATTTAGTTACATAGGGCCAATTCATTATCTACTTTCTCAAATGAGTATTTTCAACTGATTCTTCAGCAACAATGTACTTGTATTGTTGAGATGAAGAAGACTTGGTTACAACAATGTCATTATATGGTTGCTGAACACTTAGTTGAGAAGTCTCAGCTGAGAAAGTAGATAATGAACTGGCCCATACTACTGTAACTTTGATTTAACAAATCAATACTATTTTATTAATTAATTTCTTTATAGAAGTAAAATTAATATATAATGATTTAAGAGAAGATAGCTTAATTTTCAGCTTTTATAATGGAAAATTTCATAGAACAAACAGCCCGAGCAACGCCGGGCATGTCAGCTAGTTACTTAATATATCTTCTCATTGAAAAATGCTAGGTGGGAAAATAGACGTACCATTTGTGCACGTGCCAATGAACCGATTTAGAAAATATTTGTGATTGGTTCGTGCCATGAACCATATTCATCGACTGACCAAAACAGATTTTGAAAATCGTTCTTAGCCTCGGAGGAGTTAGAGTTACGGACGGACGGACAGACACGTTTCCCCACACTGATAGCATAAAGCACCTTTCGGTACTTAATAATGCAAGTATACTAATGCGGTTTTCTGGATTTCAAGAGTAATAAATTCTTCTATAAATATAATTTCATATATATTTTTCTCCGTTTATACTAGTTTTCAAAAAAATTATTTTGATTATCGAGAAAAATTATTTTATAATTTGTTTAATAATAAAAAATAGGCATTTATATCCTCTGAGAAATGATTGCTATGATTCATTTTTATAATGGTTTTCTTTTACGTAAGAAAGTATATATGTACGTAAAGTAAAAATAATGCAAAGTATTAATTTTCAACTATTTTATTTTTATAAATGCCTTTCCTGAAATATTCATGTCTAATTTTGACGGAAAAAGAAGGGCTTTTAAAATTCTTCTTTCTAAAAGTTGCGTTTTATAGGTAATATTGAAAAGTTTTTTGAGGTGTTCTATTAATAATGAAGTAAATTAAGTGATAGATAAAAAATATTCATGAATTTCATTTTTGAACATTAAAAAAAAGTTTCAGAATGCGGTCTCACAGACCACGCGGCACCACTCGTGTTATAAACACCCGTGCCATTTCATGAGTGTTAAACGTCCTAATATAAATTATACAAATTCACATAATAATTTAAGAGCTATCATTTTTTTCTTACCGCCCGTTTCAACGTTACTAGTACAGAGTCGAGTCACATTATTATGACCACCAGCTAATATCCCGAATAACCGGCACGGACAACAGCTAGGCGGCGTGGGAGTGAGTCAATAAGATTCTGGTAGGTTTCTGCTAAAGCTGTTGCCCTGCAGACTGTAAAGCATCCGATAGCTGCTGAAGGGTACGCGGTGGTTGTTCCGTAGCAAGCACATGACGATCGAGGTGGTCCCAAAGGTTCTCGATTGGGTTGAGGTCTGGGGAATTAGGGGGCCAGGGTACTTAGAACTCTTGGTCGTGTTCCTGAAACCACCCCCGAACAATTGCAGCCGAATGACACGTCGCATTGTCTTGCTGGAACGTGCCATCCCCCTCTGGGAAGACAGCCGCCATGTATGGGTGTACTTGATCTGCAATTATGGACAATTAACAGAATCGGTTGAGATTGCCTTCCACAGGTATCAGTGGGCTCAGACAATGCCATGACGCTGCTGCCACCAGCCTGGATTGCATGTTCTCGGAGGTTCCTCGCCTCATCGCCAACGGCCGTCACTTCTGTGGAGCAGAAATCGTGATTCATCGGAGAAGGCAATCTTTTTCCAGTCAGAAGTGGTCCAGTTTCTGTACTGTTGGGCAAATTGAAGCCGTTTTTGGCGATGAACTTTCGTCAGCATGGATGCCGTGACCATCCGTCTGCTGGGACCTCTTTTAGAGACATGTCTGGTAGCTCCCTCGTTGGTTTGAGCGATAAGTTGGTCCACTGTAGCTGTTCGGTTGGCCTTCACACACCTTCGCAGCCGACTTTCACCTCTATCATCAATGGCACCTGGTGCTACACAGTTCCCATACCGTTTAATCTGAACGGTCCCATTTTCCCAGTCTTGGTACATTTTAACACAGCAGCACGAGGACAGTTCACAAATTGCACGGTTTCCGAGATACTGCCACCCTTGGCCCGAAAACCGATTATCATCCCCTTTTCCAGATCTGATAAATCACGTTTCTTACCTATTGCAGCAATGAGTGATGTTTTTAACATACTGGAAAACCTACCTTATATAGCCACCTAACCAATTCCCAACACCTGACATAGTTCCTTGGCTGGGCAACCCCGAAGACAAACGTAGGGAGTTGTCATAAAAACGTGACTCGACCCTGTATATTGCGTGGTTTCAATATTTGGAACCGGCGTCTTATTTCCTAGGGTCTCGGACGAGGCCAACGAGAGACAGGCCAGGGCACTCAAAAGTCACCTGATCAATGGGATCCGAGTAACAATCCAACCTTCATTGTTTCCAACAAACGAAAAAGCGAAAAATCGAAGAAGTCAGGGAGTCATACTGAAGAAGGCCATATTGTGACCGAAATGTATACATAGATGGTGTATTAAAATGTTCTTGTGGACAAATGGAGTCTACTTTCTCTCTCTCAAGTATTCTAGCATCCACAGAATCGTAAGGTCAGTTTTTAATTTATTCTTTAGCTTAGAAAGTTACATCGTTGCTCGGACCCTGATGATCAGGTGACTTTTGAGTGCCCTGGCCTGTCTCTCGTTGGCCTCAGTCTCGGACATATGGCGTCAGCTATGACGGAGTCTCTTGCACTCCCTTTGTGTTGCAACGTGTTCTTGTGCTTCTGCGAATTTCCAAAACTATTCGACCTGGTCAGACTGTCAAAAAGAAGTTTTAAGGCGAGGTTTTGAAGAGACTGAGGGAAAATTTCACGAGTTGCGGAAGACAACGTCCCCGCACACATCTCGCTCGTTGTGAAGGTATTCTTGGCAAAAAACAACATGGTATTGGTCCCCCACCCTCCCTATTCTCTTGACCTGATATAAAAGGGCAACATTTTGACTCCACTGAAGATATCCAAGTGGAATCGCAACTGCTCTTGAATACCTTACAGCCTTCGGACTTCCATGAGTGGTTCCAAAAATGGGAAAATCGCTGGGATCGTTCCATACGTGCCGGAGAATGACTACTTTGAAGGTGACAACGGAAATTAAGGTGTAAGGTACGTTTTCTGCTTTTCACAAGAAAATTCTCGGATATTTTGGGTAGATAAGATATAATGATACGTAATATCCCCCCCCCCCTCCGTCTTTTCATATCTCGTAGATATCGCTCAGATTTTTCTTACTTTCTGTAAAAGAGGCATATACATTTTTGCCTTTATTCATTATATGTGTTAGCTTATTAATTGCACGTCTACATGAATAAAATATCGTGATCAGTAAGGTAGATTTTTTTTAAAAAGTGCTTAATGAATATTTCAATTTAATGCGATTTTCTTTACTTGAGATAATCGTTTATCAATTTATAGACTTGATTTCAAAATCATTAATGTGGACTTTAAAGATTCGAAGTTCTGCTGAATGCAATCATCGAATGCAACACATGTGTCCACCTAATTATAGCAAAAAGAAAGATCATAGCCCATTAATGAGTTAAAAAGGAGGAACGTGTCGACATTTATCTCGTTGGCATTGCTGCATTTGTTCATTAGGCAAACGACAGATGGGAGGATGGTTGGTAACGAATGTAAGGGACTCAATTGGAAAAACACACCGGGCAACAATTTCCTGCTCTCAGAATTTCTGATAAAAACCTTTCAATTCGATAAATATCGAATTATCGTTTTAGCTCTTTGCTGTTAATATTTTGCTCAGTTAGCAGATGAAACGGTACGTTAATTAGCTTTAAGAATTTTGTGTATGAACTTTTTAATTGAAAAAATTTGCGAAATAAAATGATTTTACCTTCTTCACGGACTGCTTTAAGATTATGTATTTGCTTTTTTAAAGACCTTCCTTCATTTTTAAAAATATATATTTTTAATTGTTTTTATAAAGATAACTTTGGCTTTAAGATCATATTTCTATTATGGTCAAATGCTCTTATTCAACAGGAAAAGTCAAAGAAAGTAATAAATAAGAACTGGAATCAATGCTCCAATGAAGGTAAAGATATTTTGAAAAAATGGAAGAAAAATTCCGCTAGCTCGTCGCCTCTCACCAACTGGACCATCGCAGACGTGGTACATCAAAGCTAATGCGTAAACAGTATAAGTATACAAAAGACTAAAAGGTAGTCGACGTGGAGGTTTGGCGATGGCTGCTGGACGATCGTGGTCCTTGGTCGAATTAAGATACATTCTACCCAGGTACACAAGTCTTCAACCCTGTCCATGAAACGAGTTCGGCACCTTTTTTCTCCCACGTAACAGAGGGCGCTGCGGTGCCATGTAGGTAGAACTTACTGTGTATTTACATTGGGGAGTATGCTATTTTAATGTTTTACTCTTGTATTTTCTTTATTTTTTTTATTTTACTGGATTTTTTAAATAAGTGGTGTCTAAACATATATACAAAATCAAGTGACAATTCAAACATTTCATTTTCTATAATTTTGTCAATTTTCGGTGGCTTTTTTGTTTTTCAATGTGTTTGTTTCCTCTGTTTATAGATCTAATATAAAAATGCATTCTTATGGTAACGTAGAATTTTGTCTTCACAGTATGTGTGTAAACATGTTCAATCCTTGATTCCTGACAGGAGAAATATAGCAATCAATACCAACTGGTTGCAATAACCCTTAATTATAATTATTATAAATATTAATATAAACAACTGTACCAATAAATTAAATAGAGGAAAAAAATAGTTAACCTACCGGAAAATGCAATTCGCACACACGATCACCAGCTTTCAATTCTCGATCTTTTCTAGGAATGGCATTTTTCCACTTTGAAAATAAGGTTGCATCCTTAGGAACAATAAACTGGCTAATACGTTTAGCATCCTTATACCCAGACTTGCAACCTGGTACACAGCAATAGTACATGATTTTTGGCTCTAAAAGAGAACCAAACTAACTATGAAGGAATACACGTGTTGAAGTGGAAATATCTCACGTCGTGCTACAGTAGCGCCCTCAAGCGTAGGTCAGAAAAAAATTGCCTCGCCTTGGCAGGAACTTGTGTACCTGGATAGAATGTATCTTAGTCGAATCCACGTCGCGAATTTTTCGATTCGTTTTTTCCAGTAATATCTTCAGGAAAATTAAAAAAATAAAATAATGGAAATATTATGGGGTGTAATTTAATATAAATATTGCGCGATGATAAATTTTATAAGAAATTAATAGTTAAAAATCAAAAATCAAGACTGTTACAAGGGATTGAAAATGCATAAATAAAGTCAGCACTTTGTTGTTCATAAGTTTCTTTATTTTCATTTGGTATTTCTTCAAATCTTCAGATAACTGCAGTTGACTATTTTGAAAGTTATCGGTGAGAATTGTGAGTTAGAAATTAGAGCAGTTTACAGTAGATAAAATCATAGTGTGCATGATTGGTTTATTAGAATTTTTGCCTTCGAATACTAAGGTCATTTTGCGCCTTTTACACAAGTTATATCTGTACGCAGCCCGGGACAAACACAAACATCCATGCCCACGGCGGGATTCGAACCCACGACTATGCGGACTCGAGAACTAGAAAGCCTACGCCCTAGCTCTCTCGGCCACCTGGCCAGCGTACATGGAAATATATGCTGAAACGTCTGGTATAGTCAAACGCCAGAATGATTAAACTCTGTGTTTGTGTGGTGTGCAGAATCAATACTGATACAGCCGTATTAACTACCAAGGATTAACACTCGAATCAGCGATCAGCACTAGTTTTTGTATTCGCCCATGATAAAATTCTCAGATTAATTACCACGTTTGATTCATCATTTGATTCAAGGGTGTCCGAGAATTAACGCATGATTGAAATAAGATGGGTGACTTTATCGACACTTACAGTCCGCAGATCGGATCTTGAGCCCTGACCTTCGTATTTCACTGCACATTCAGGAAACTACGCGATCGTCTAAGAAAAATGCCATCGTTACATCATTTATATGTTGTATAAAATGTAATAAACAATTTGAGAAATGTTTTATACTTGGTGTTTTTTCAATTGATCCAACCGTTTAGGAGATAGAGGCAGTGAAAGAATCGTGTGTTTGGATTTAAAGAAAATGCATAAATATGAAAACTAAATTGGAAATTACTATTTAAGTAAACTAATGTAAAGAGAGGATTTAAACGAATAAACTTGAAGAACTGAAAGGTTAAATGGAGAGTGAAGTTATTCTTCATACATTTGAACAAATAAAAGTTCTTTAATTTGTAGGCATTCCTAGATAATGGTAAGCGAAGTGAGCCTCAATTGCTGAAGCTACATCTACATATTATTATACATTATCATCTAAATAGTTAATAAATACAACTGAAAAATAAAATAATAATTAATAAATAACAAAATAATTAATAAATATATAAGTAAAATCAAAATAAAACTAAAAAATCAAATAAAGAGCTGACGTTTCGGATAGAGCCTATCCTTTATCAAAGCAAAAAAGGATAATTCTCTAAAAGCAAAATGTAATAAATTTCAGAGAGATCGTATTTCCTTCCCTAATAAAACCCACTTTCTGTCTAATCCGTTATCCGCCTTTTTCTTGAACTCCCTGTCTAAAAACGATCCACCTCCCTCTACCAGCTCCAGCTCCTCCAGCTCCTCTACTCTTGGCACAACCGCGGATATTAATCTATCAACCACTAAACTTTCGTCTCTCGAGATCAGAATCCTGTCCAAAGGCCTTTCCTTCTGTCCCACTCCTAATACTATTGACACTTTTGATAAATAAAAAAAAAAAAAAAAAAAAGGTTTTGCTTTTAGAGAATTATCCTTTTTTGCTTTGATAAAGGATAGGCTCTATCCGAAACGTCAGCTCTTTATTTGATTTTTTAGTTTTATTTTGATTTTACTTATATATTTATTAATTATTTTGTTATTTATTAATTATTATTTTATTTTTCAGTTGTATTTATTAACTATTTATTGCATTCCAGGGTTTTTGTGTCTCGTCCTTTTCTCTTATAAATATCCGTACATTATCATCTACTATTGTATAAGCATCTATTATTTTTTCATATTCAATTGCTAAAGTGTTTCTACCTTATCATCTATTATTGAAGCAAGCGATTAACATCTATTAATTAGCAATATGTATCACAGTAATTAGTTTTAGATAATATTAAGTCTAACAGAGTATTAAGAGTATGCTCTTGATACAAATAAGCTATGGATACCAATAGGTCTAGCAGCTCGTAAGGAGTTGGTTGATACATGTATATTACACGCCATATCTTAGCATTGAAAGTTCCAACGGTACCATATGGTAACAATAGGGCACTTGCTGCTAAACCAATTTCCACTATCATTATTTACTCATTATAATCACTCAAGAGACGTTGTTACGAGTTGTTTGATATATGGCGTTGTCACGTTCGATGGCTAGGCATAATTGTGTGGGGGTGTTTTTTGTGGTTCGTCCTGGGTCCCTTATTCTTGTAGCTGGAAAAATGAACTCGCAATATATCTTGACATTCTAGACAATACTATACTGACAAGTCTCTGGCAACATTTCGAGGAAGGCCCGTTTCTGTTCAAACATGACAACTGTTCTGTTTACACATCGAAGCTAGTGCAGCCATGGTTTGGATGCTTAAAAACTGGACTGGCCCCGATCTAAGCCTTGTTGAAACGAATTAAAACGCAGATTGCGTGTACAGCCAAATCGTTTATCTTTCCTAGCTGAACGCACTGGCGTTCTCATGGATGCCTAGAAAGCTATTCTTGCGACCATCTATCAGAACGTGGTGAAAAATATTCCCAGATGTGACTGATGCAAAAGGTAGACTGATATCCTATTAATCTGTGCTTCAGGAGTTTCCGATTCTACAACGGTTCCTAACTCGTCGGCCTCTGGATTGGCGAATTGGATTATCTATATAAATAAAATCTTGTAAATATTCCAAGGAGGAGCTTTAGCAGTGAAGGAGAAATACATTTATAGATTTATTAAAAACATTAATCCCCCCTCCCCCCGAGTAGGGCAAGGCAAGTAGCAGATCCTGAAGTGATCTACTTTTACCCCTTTATCTACACTTTTCACCTCTCCCCAAGTTTTTTAATCAAAAATTAATTTTCTCGAACGTAGTATGTTATAAAATAAAACTACAGACCAAATTTGATATTAATAGCTTCAGCGGTTTTTGACACAGAGATGATGATTCAGTCAATCAATCAGCTATTTTATATTTATAGATTTAGCAATTGCGAAGCATTGCCGGGTCCGCTGGTCGAGCAAACAATAACCTGGAACTTGCAAAGTGGCCACTGCGGAGTCCCGACCTCACAACAATGTATTAATCGTCCTAGGTCTGACTATCGCGGTTCTAAAGATCACCAGAATTAGGCCCTTTTAGAGTTGGAACAGATTCTAGTTTCCATGAATTTCGTTTTAATTTTCAATGAATTTAAAACTGCAGGATTATAGAAAAAGCAAGACGCTTCGAAATGAACAGATCACATTATGCTGTTCGCATTTGGATACGTCTTCGCTGGCTAAATGTATTCCGCTGTTTATTAATCGATTCTGATTGTATAAATATATGAAACGTCAAGTTTCTATCAGATTTCTTATTTACACATCCAGAGAGAGAACAAGTTAAAGGCATTTTGATAATAAAAAGGCAAGTAAACTCTTGCGTTATGTAGAATCGAAACTAGGCTAGAATCGAAACTAAGCTAGAAACGACAGTGTTTCTTGTTCCGCTGGTTCTCCTGAGTGAACAAGAGGGCCAATTTTTGAATTGTTCAATCTATCGAGGCGTTTTTCTTAAAATATTAGGATAAATCGAAAATTTTTGAATGACATATTACCCTGGATGCAAAAAAAATAATAAACTTTTTGAATTTTTTCCGTGGAGTTTACCTTTAAGAAACAGTAAATAAACAGTAAGAATAAAAAAAAACAAACTCGTGTATGAAAATTAATTTTTAAAACCACTGTTAACGTTTCGTCCTTTTCCTTGTAAGCGAATACTAAAAACCTGCGACTCGCCGGTCGAAAACGCACGCAGTGACATCTTGCGGATGCGCCAGAAAACTACGCAAGTAATCACACTTACTATTCTATTCGTTATGCATTTATTAAAAAGAAATTAATCCCGCCCTCCCGATTAGGTTAAGGCAAGTAGCAGATCCTGCAGTCATCTATTTTTACCCCTTTATCTGCACTTTTTACCTTTCCCCAAGTTTTTTAATCAAAAAATTAATTTTCTCAACGTAATATGTAGAAAATGCAAAAAAAACCCCTCGTATCTTCTTTCCTTTCTCATCATTTCCGAACGTATGATATATCACATGCCATATGTTGCCGTAGTTCCAAAGACCAAGTGACTGCCACCCCTGCAAATCCGACACCAATGGAACAATTCGGCCTAAACTTCATAGTGATGTAGATCTTGCCTAGAGAAATCTGGATACTGAATTTCACGCCTTTACGTACGTAAATAGCACATAGATATGTTGTCCTCTCTGAATCCCACCCCCGTAATTCCGATCCCAGTGTACCAATCAAAACCAAACTAAATAGTGCAGATGGACATACCCAAAGGAAGCTACATTCCGAATTTCAACCTTCTACCTCAAAAAATGTAGAAATTATGAAGGGGACGGACTGACATTATAAAATAATAAGTAGCTCCATTCTTCCGCTACTTAATAACATAGATTATTTATACTTTAACAATTTAATCAAGATATTAAATAGTTTGAAATGTTATAGTTAATGTATCCTTGCCTATAAATATGCCAAAGAGAAGATAATAATGTAACTGAAGAAACTCTTCAAACACATCATGATTACAAATAGAAAAGGGAAGGAAAAATTCTTTGACTTGGACTCGGACCAGGGTCCATCCATAGCTTTCGCTGGCCCTACTCTTACCAATTCAGCTACCGTGAACTGGCGGTTCATGTCTGCGGTAGCTTAATTTGTAAGAGCAATGCCAGCGAAAGGCATCGTCCCTGGGTTGGGTCCAGTTCGCGGAAGTTTTCCTTTCCCTTTCTATTTGTAATCATGATGTTGAAGAGTTTCTTTAGTTACATTATTATTTTCTCTTTGGCATGTATTTATAGGCAAAGGTATTAACTACAATATTTCAAATCATTAAATATCCTGATTAAATTGTTAAAGTGTACCACGAAATGAAACTGAAATATTTCTTCTACATGTTTACATATTAATGAGCAGCGGTAAAGGGTGTCCCATTAAGAGCGACGGATTTAAGTTTTTAATAAACGGCATCAAGTACATACGGTATGCTACGATTAATTGTGAAACACAATTTCCGACAAGCGTTCCTCACGACTCTGCTGGCATACTTCCTCTTTTGACGAAATTTAAATCCGGCACCCTTATTGGGCCACACCTTTTTTTTTTTAAATGGATATAAACTATAGTCGATCAGATAAACTAATTATCAACTTTGTGAAAAAAGCTTCGTATGGGAAAACCTCCCCAAAAAATTGATCACGGAAGCTGAAATAATATTTTTGCCATTGCAATGTTAATAAATTAGGGTTACTTTTTCAGCGTTCATATTGTAATTGGATAAGTAATTGTGTAAATGAATCCTAAAGGAACGAGTGTGGACTTAACTTGGCAGTAAATTTACATTTAATAATCTCTGCACGGCATGGAAAAAAAAGAATGCAATTGAAAACGTTTAGAATTAAACAGAGGCAGCAATAAACTTGAATTTTGTCGGGATTTTTAATTTTTATTTTTTGTTTTTTGAGGAAATTTTGTTTAGAGTTTCTTGCAATTTTAAAACGGGTTTTCTGAAACATTTCAATTTATATATCCTTTAAAACCTGTCGCTGATGAAGGTGAAAGAGATACATCGTTGTGTTAATTAAACTTTGTTGAAGGTTTTATCCTCATCGTTTTTGATTTAGTCTTCATCCACAGTGTCTTTGGCTTATTATTCTCTAGTTAAAATTTTATTTTTATTTTGGAATAGTACTTTCTTTTAAAAAAAAAAAACACCCATTGCTTTAAACTAATGTTTAAAATATTTACTTTAAAGTATTTTTGGATTTAACATTTCTTAAGAACTGAACATGTACATACAAAATAAAACTCTACGGACTGTCGTATTTTTGAAAATATGTATTATGACTCTTACCAATCCTAAATTATGAATTTTGTTTCCTATTTCTTCTAGGGAGCGGGGATGAAGATTTTCAGTACATGATCAAAAAAGTTGAGGAAGCTGAGGAGAAAAGGCAAAAGGAACTTGAACGAGTAACACGTTATCTTATATTATCATCTTTTATGTTATCTTATAATTAACGCTTAAGTTACACATATTTAATAAATGTAACCTAATTAGTACGGATTTCAATTTTAATGTAAAATTTTAATTTTTGTTCTGAGCCTGTTTGAGGAATTAAACAAGGGTTAAAAAAAGATTGATTTTCAGAGAAGAATAAAATTTCCTCTTTTATTTATTTATTTTTTGAACCCATAAAAATATCCAGTATCCATAACTTCTTAATATATTTTCATTAAACTTCTTCCAGGGTGAAATGACGTGCCATGTTTTCGCTAATATTTCATGTTTTATCGCCTGCCATTTAGAATTAAAAAAGCTCTGCTATGGAGTGTAAATTATTATTACAATGGTTCTAGCGAAGCGTTTCATTTTGTGTCCTGTAATGTGTGTGGTGATGTTATTTATGATCGGTCGAACGGTGTGCGTGAACCCTATGTTGTCTCCATAAATGTCACCAGTTCAGAGAATGGATGAAGCTCTTGGGCATGTTTGGCTTACGTCGATCTCAAGACCTGGACTCTCCTGCCGTGTAATGACATTTAACTAGAATGAAAACTGTATGCTAAGGGCTTAATATATAATGAAATTATGAATGAATGCTTTTAACACTGTATAAATATTTTTTCAGTTCTAGCATCTGGGCTCTGTTTTTAAGAAGACTTCGAGAAAGACAACTACTGATTTCTCTTGATTGTACTATTTTTTAATACTAGGGTAATTCTGGGATAGATGGCCATAGTTTTTTTGGAACCCAAAATCACGTAGTTCCTTTCATTTTAAAATCTTGTAAAAAATTCTCCCATATATGTTAACCATAAGCTGTCAGAAAATGTGATTGGTTATCAGAAACTAAAGAAAATTAATGACCCTAGGAGAGATGGCCAGATGTGTAGGTGAGAATGGCCATGTCTAAATTTGTGTCAGAAGTTAATTATTAAAAGAATTCCAACGTAATTTAGGTTAACTACAAGAACCAGACAAAAACAACATATTAACATGTTTAATTAGTATTTTTAAAATTGACATTTTGTCTTAATCGATTGATTAATTTGATTGACCTGTCTGAAGGAAAATAAGCAATAAAGGAAAAAACTTTAAATAATGGACATTTTGGATATTTTAAATTTGAAAGGAAGACATCTTAAAAAGATTGCCCTTTGAAATGAAGATGTGTTCACTTTTTACAGAGGTATGTTGAGAGTGGCTATCTCTCCTAGAAAAAAAATGGACCATCTCTCCAAAAACAAAAACATTTGCTGTTTCCGGAAGGGTGGAAGATCCTATCCTGATAATAGAAATATAATATAGATCGATTGCTTATGCGGAAGACCTTAAATTTCCAGCATCTCTCAAAATAAAAAATGGGGAAATACTTCGGACTAGAGAGCGCGTCAGCATGAATCAGCGGTTTACGCGTTAGTAGCCAATGCTATAATGCTTTTAACCATGTGATCGGTAGCATTCTCTAGTAATAAATTTTAAACATAGAGGGATTGGCCATCTCTTCTCTATGGCCATCTCTCCTAAACTTACTCTATATTACTTTCAATCTTGAGCAGTTTGGAAATTTACGAATACTTTATAAAAATCTGAGTGAGAAATCAAATTTTAATAAAATATCATTTTTAGCTTTAAAGGATGCGGACTGGCGAGAAAAGAGATCGTTCTTCTAAAACTGTGCAACCACGCTAATATGGAGAATGTCAATTAAAGACGGAAATATGGAGTATTTATTACGAGGGGAGATCAACATTAAGTTGCACTAACTCGCCGCAGGAGCGCGCTGTTTGTCGCAATCTTGGGCAAAGCGGAGAAAGGGACATTAACTGCGCAGACGTCGGATAGGACGGTTGCTGTGGTTTCCCGTCGTGTTTTGTGTGATACTAGCGGGCTAAAAGCAATGGCGCGTCAATTGGATGTCCACTCCAAACTTGAGGTGCGAGCAGCAACCCGATTTCTATGGGCCAAACGGGTGAATTGCACAGACATTCATCGTGAAATCACTGCACGATAACGCAACACCTCACAAGGCCCGCCAAACGTGCGAACTGCTGCAGCGATTCAGGTGGGAGGTTTGGCAACATCCTCATACAGTCCAGATTTAGCGCCATGCGACTTTCATCTTTTCGGTAAGCTCAAAACGGAACTCGGTAGACAACGATTTCGAAACGATGAGGAGGTGAAAGCGGCTGCCACCGTGTGGTTACAAAACGCTAGAGGAGATTTCTATGCATCCGGAACCGAAAAGTTGGTTGATCGTTCGGATAAATGTTTAGGGTCTCTTGGGGACTATGCGGAAAAGTGAACCTACATTGTATGCTGCTATAGCCGTGTTGCTTTTGTATAGGTGGTGTAATAAATGGTCATACCGTGGAAGTGCAACTTACTTTTTGATCTCCCCTCGTATATTTTAAATTCCTTATTTTAAGACAGTTTAGAATACTAAGGAAAGAATGGTATTCAGTTTCTGTCAGGAATGCGCATCAAGTTCGTAAAAAAAAAGCTTTACCATTTCTTCAAAACACCATTGCTGAACTTCTCGTTTGGTACTGAGTGAGTATTATTGGTAGAAATCATTTCCAGGCCTATACTGATCCATCTGACTGAAATAGCAAATATTTTGAATCATTAGCAGTGGGACAGTTTTCCATTGTTTTTATATGTAGTTTTTATACCATGTCAATTTTCATGTTCGTTTTTTGTTTAATTGTTAGCTACAAATAGTCAGAAATAAAAGAATAAAATGAAATAAAGGAAATTGTCTTTGGATATTATGCTGCTGTTCTGGATTAATTTAAATATATTGTCTAGTCAAACAGAAGAATTGATTGTTCAAAAAAGCCTGATGGCACACTTATAAGGATACAAATGAAGGACGGAATATATAAAAAACAAGCGCATGCATGCTTACGATAAGTAGAAAGCCTCAGAACACGTCTGCCAACCTTTTAGCGCGATGCCAAACCAATCTAAACGACTTATTCTACCGCTTATTATTATACAGGGTAATTCAGAAAGGTAGGTCAAGAATGAAATACCATGTACGGTTTGTAGCGGGGAACAACATTTTTCTTATAAACATGGGTCCGGAAATGCATCCTTACAGTTACCTCTGTACCAAAAATACTGATGTACAAAGAAACTAATGCCCTGTTACGAATTCCTGCTGGGCTAACTGATCTCTTTCAGTGGCATTTATTACTGACCATACGAAAAGACTATTATAAATTAGTCAAAGAACAAAAGATTAAGGCTATCCAAACATGCAATCCAGCTCCTCGTGAATAAATGATCCCTCCTTTCCATTTACCACAAAAAAGAAAATATTACTTAATATGCGATTTTAAGAGACATAAAGGACAATGCAAAATGTTAGAATATTAAAGAAAATTTTTAACTTATATTACCTTTGGATTGTATCATAAAGAAAAATTTTCATTAATTATTTACCTTAATTTTGGCCGTTCTTTACGCATTATTCAAAATTTAAAAGATTGATTTAAACAAGATTGCCATAAAAATATTATCTATTTTAAAAATTAACACACCGCTTATGTTATAAGAAAATGTCATATGATATACAAAAGTACACTAGTTTTTCTGGAAAAGTATTTCAATAGTAAAACAAATTATCATAAAGTAAGAAAATTGACGGAACAATATCAAAGTAATACTATCAAAGGAATGAAAGTTTTCAGACAACAAAGATCTTTCTTTGAAATAAAATAAAAATTATATAGACTTAAATTCCAAAAGTTACATTTTGTACTTGATAATTGTAAAAAAAGCGTATGTTTTTAAATAACACGCTTCCATAAGAAAATAATAAAACTGCTATCCAAATTTTCAATACGAATTCATCTTCTTTCCAAATTCAAATGAAACTTGAATTTGGTGTCGTATTATTTTATTCCTTAGGGAAAAAATCATCTTTCATTCAATTAAATAATAACCTCTTTGCATTCACTTCGATCTCACTTATTACCAGTAATTTATCTCGGAAGAAAATCCAAATTAATGTTTTCCTAGCTACCAATATATTTCTATAGCAACACACAAATGGCTTAATGATGCTAATTTCATATTTTTGAAATTGGAAATTAAAATCAATGTACATTAGTTTTATATAGATGCATAATCATTAAAAACATACGTGTCTTATTTAACTCAGATTTAAATAAGCGAATGATCATGCAAATGCGTAGACGGCATGATTATTTTTCCTGATTTTTAACTAAGAAGCATTTCATTCCATATACATTTAATTAAGTGAAATTAAAAATAAAAGGACTGCTGCCAGATTAATGCTATTTTTTATCTCTTAAGCCTCCTGAATATGAACATAAGCACCTGGTTCCCGTCGTGCACTCCACGGAATCGACCGATGACTTCATTAGGAATTACATGTACAAGAAAGGAATGATCAAGACTTTAGACGTTTTCGAAACCGAGTGGTGAGTATTAAAGCACTTCATTTAATGAGAGCACGCGACAGTAGACATGACTTACTAATTAACCACTTGAAAAACTATCTCGAGGGGGAAAATAAATTAAAAACAATAATCATCCATCCATTTGATTAAGAATTTTTTTTAAAAATAGCAATACTTCATTACGGTATGGAGTGTTTCAGATCAATAAGGGTCAACCGTAAGGGTAAGTATTTAAAATAATTCCTTTTGGAACTCCTTGATTGCTGTGCACTTTTTTAAGATGGTTAACAGGTCAAGATTTGAAGCATTCTCTTGTTTTCTATGATGTGGAAACTACTGCATATTGAATTCCCTTTTAAGAGTTGGGTAATGCAGAAGGAAAGAAGTTTAATTGATAATGGAGAGGGGAAGGTTAATTTCTCTAACATATTCTTGACCCAAAGACCTTAATGATTAAAGTCCCTGCTCCATTTTGACATGGCTATTCATATTTTTTAAATAATAAATGTGGGTTTAGAGCTAGATAATGAAACGTGTATGTTCTTAAATAAAAGACACTTTAGCGGCTTCATGGTTAGCAAAACGTTTTCCGTCATAGATCATAATTTTAAAATTGCTATCAACTTTTTATTCTTGATAATAACATATTATAAACTACTTGTAGGTGAATCTTATTAAACATTCTTCGAAGTAGATCTTTTTTCTCCACGGTTACGGTAATACGGTTGCAATGGTGTAGCTTAACTGTGTTGATAACATTTCGATATGCTTTTATTTGTTCATACATTTTATTTTCTTCATACGTTTTTCATTTTTCATACGTTTATATTAATGCGGACTCAACCAGTGTTAAAAATAAACTATAACTATCCTCCATCAAGATTTATTGATATTAGAACATACTATTTACTCCTTAAATATAAATGTAATAAAAAAAATTCTAATATTCATTCAAAGTCATTGGGCTAGATATTCTACAATAGATGCACTGATGAGGCGCACGGATGTACTGTTGACACACGAGTGGAACACCTAATGGACTGTTGACACACTCCCACAATGTTTGACACTAGTGTTTGAACACTTGATAAACAGCTGACTGCTTTTACTGCAGTAAGATATTGCTTTTATTGCATCATCATAAAACGTATTTTTTTTATAGACCGTCTAGTGACAGTGGTCCATTGTTATGGACCGTTTAAATAGATAAGTAAATAAGTAATAATAAATTGTATTAAAATGCAGTAAATATAACAAACAACAAATTATTAGAACGTTTTCGAGATGTTATTAGATTATTAATGAGCTTAGTGATTTTGAACTATTATTATTGTTTTTCAAAAACAGTTTCAATGTTTATCAAGACAAATAATTACTGTTGATCAGGAAGTTCAATCTTAATCTCTTCAGTCCCTATATCGCGTATACTGGCTTGATTTTCTTATCTAGTGTTATGTCTCTTCTATAAATGTTATGTCTCTTAATCTAGTGGCACCGGATAATCAGTTACTTATAATTGTGTATCATGTTCTAGACACATTGTCCTGTACACAGGACACTCAAACAAAATAGCGGAATCGTGAGCTAGCAACTATGGTATACTTTACTTTCAGGAGTCAGCATTTAAAATTTCTCTGAAAACAATTCATTATTTTTATTTAGGAATTGAATAGGATAATTTTGAATTGCGTGCTATAACGATCTGCAATTAAGAAATTAATATTAGTTAATAAACCATTAAGGCGAAGTTCTTAATTTTTGCTTCAACTTTTCGATTCACAGTTTGTTAAAGAATCACTTGGCTTACGTTAAAGAGCCGTCCTGATTAAGAAACGTTTTCGTTTAGCTCATTTGTTTCTCGACGGAATCCACCGAATTCTGTTCGAACGCGATAACGGTTTCTGTTTTGCTTTTTCACATTGTCAGCGGGAAAACGATCTAACCATTTCATTTGCTCATTATTAAAAACAGTTAAACAAAACTGTTTTTGTTTTTTTTAATATTTTTTAAAGATTATGTTTTGTGTCTTATGTTCAAGGTAACAACGAGCAACTTTCATTTAAAAAAAAAATGTAACATATTGGACATTTCACCAGATCAATATTGATAAAATCTCTTAATTAATATTCTATTTTCAAGCTATGGCGAATCATCATTAATCAGGTCCATTTTCTACTAGCATCTTTGTTCCAAATATCAATTACTAGCCTTAACAAAAGCCGATAACGGTTTGTTTAGAATTTTTGTGAATTAATTATTGAACCATTTAAATGTTTGTTATCAGCTATTTTTAATTAAATGTTGGTCTAAATATAAGTTTTTTAATTATTCAAGCTGTTCAAGCTTTGTTATTTTCATAATGAGGTAAGGTATTTACATTTTGCAATTTAATTTTCGTCCATTGAGATGTTTGGGAAGCAATCGAACCGCTAATTATAATCGCCGATAATTGGATTGGAGGTCATTAGGTAGGCTAGAGCGATTATCTTCTTAATCTTCATACAAATATTACGACTCAAGTGCATAAAAGCAAATATAAAAATATTAAGCATATTATTTGCTTTATATGCATTTGAGTCGTAATATTCGTATGAAGATTAAGAAGATAATCGCTTTAGCCTAGCTAATTACCTAACCAATACAATTTTAGCGATTATAATTAGCGTTTCGATTGCTTCCCAAACATATATATCAAAAATCTCTATTCACTTTTATACTCTACGATTTTTATGACTTTTAAAATGCTACAAAGTATAAGTGAAACAACATTATATAAATTTTTTAAATACACCCAGTTTTAAAGTTTCTTAATCTATCTATATACAGAGTTTCAATGTTTACACATCTTTCTGTGCCTAAAGAATCTTCCTTCTCCATTCGTCTCTATCCATCCAATCCATATCCTCTAGTCCTTTTGTCTTCATTCCAGTTCTTATTTCCTGCATCCATGAGTTTCGAGGTCTTCCCCTTCTTCTTCTTCCAGGTGGACTCCATTCCAAAGCCTTTCTCGGTAACCTATCTTCATTCATTCTTCTAATATGTCCATACCAACTCAGCTCTTTATATCTTACATAGTCTAAAATTGAGTTCTTAATATTCATTTTCTCTCGTATAACATTATTTCTTATTTTTTCCAATCTTGAACATCTCGCTGATCTTCTTAGAAAATCCATTTCCATCGACATAAGTTTTGATTCTAAATTTTTGTTAAATTTCCATGTCTCAGCTCCATATGTCACAGTACTTTTCACTATTGTATTATATATTTGCATTTTATTCTTCTTACTTATATGTCTATTCCACAGGATACCATTCAGCATTGATGTTATAATTTTACCTTTTTTAATTCTTAATGACGAATTAAAAATTCTTGATATTTATAAAGTTCATTGAATATTTGAGGAGTGTAGATGCAAAAATCATATTCTTAATATCTTCAGTCGAAATTCAGTTAAATGATCTACCCATTCAATAATTTATAGACTAAACTGTAATTAAGATAAAAGTAAAATAAAAATTCTTACCAAACTCAAATTTGTATTAACAGAAAGTACAAAACAACCTTAGAAAATGTCTGAATATGACGTTTTTGTATCTAGATTATTCAAGTTATATTTAATGCAATTCAAGGAGTATAATAAAAACAATAGAGAACAGGTCCATCCTTATGTGACAATAATATCACAATATTGTACTCTTCTAATGAAACGAGCCTTTTTCCAACGAGAAAAAGAGTTTGCTGGCATTAATATTCTGATTTCCTTAGGATTTTTCAGTGCTTCTTATTCTGTTTGTTTGTTGTTTTTTTGTGTTTTTTTTTTGCTTATTTTAGGTACGAGCTCAGTAAACGGGGATTGTTGGAAGATGATAAGGTGGGCTTGGTTCCCGATGTCTTCACGAGATGCCAGCAGCTCGAGGAGCAGCTGGTCGAGTTGCAGCAAGACATCGAGAAGTATCGCTCGGCGGCCGAGTTGAGTTATTACTTTTCTTTTGCTTCAGTAATCAGTGAACGTTTATTCCACTTTATTTGTTTATTTTTCCTCATTCGCCAAATTTTTGAAATGTTTTCATCTGTTTTATAATGAAACTCATTTTGTCATCATTTTGAATGACTACTAATGTAGCATTTAATAATAAATATAGATAATTGATACATATAGAGCCCTTTAAATTCTATCTACTAGTGTATCGTATGTTTCAAAACTATAAGACCACTTGGTATTTCTAAAATGCAAACATTGATGGCCACTTTTATTTATTTTCTAGAATCATTTAACATTTTAAAGGTATAGTCTGTCGTAATATTTGAGTCTACTCTTGCCCTGCCCGGGTCTGCACGTGCGAGTTGTGACCGTCAGCGATAGTTATTGTTCAGACTGGCAAGATTGGTGCAAGACAACAGAAGAGATCGTTCAAGTGCATCACATTAATGCAGATCTTTCAAATGATCTCTGATCCCTCAAATGATCTCTGAACGCACTGTTCGCTGTACACTGTTCGTATGGGATATGGAATCCGAAGGCCTGTTCAAACATCTTTGCTGTGTGCAGTTAACAAGATAAAAACGTCTTCAATTCGTACAGGAACACAAGGACTGAACAGTCGAGCAATGGAAAAAAGTAATGTGGTCCGATGAATCGCGTTTCCAAGTTGCATCATGCAGATTGCAGAGTGAAAATTTGGCGGAAGCAGCATAAAAGCATGGACCCCACAGGCTTCAAGCTCCTCCCATCACCCTTTAAGCTGGTGGGGGGAGGTTAATAGGTGTGGAAGAACGTCTGAATATCACAATATACGTAAATATCGTTGCTGATCAAGTTCATTATACCACGTTGATGGCATATCCCAATGAAGATGGCTTCCGTCCAACAAGACAATGTGCCATGCCACGGTGTTCGTATTGTGCAGGAGCGGTTTCAATAACATGAGAGAGACTTTGCCTTGCTTAGGTGGCCCCCACAATCACCAGATCTCATTCTATTTGAGCATTTGTCGGACGAAGTTGAAAGAGCCATCAGACAGCAGGTTCCACAACCATCAAATCTCGCACAACTGGACAGTGTTATTCGTCAGGCATGGTGTCAGATTCCACGCATCACCTTTCAACATTTCGTGGAGTCAATGCCAAGAAGAATCGCCACAGTATTGAAGGCAAAAGGTGGCCCAAGGAAATACTGATTGGTGGTCATAATAATCTGCCCAGTCAGTGTATATTCATTTTTACTTCGAGAAACATATAGTTAGGTTAGATAAAAAATATGCCACAGATTTTTTTTCTAATTTTTTCTATGTTTTGTTTCCAACATCAGAACTGAACGCAATGTCTATATCATGAATATCAAATTCAAGATGTGTTTCCCCCAGTCGTGGTTAGAGATTTAACCTTTAATTGTATAAATATCAAAATCATACATATAAGGGTTAACTCTTATTTACTAATATAATATAATATTTAGTAAATTATTAGCATTAGAAAAAGAAACGAAATCAGCTATGTTATTAAAAAAATAAACTCTTTTTGTCAGACATGTGTCATTTGGGAGTGACTTAATCCTTCATCAATTAGTCGAGTGCTTTGTGTTCAAAATAAATATCGTTCCCCAAAATTAAGAAACTGAATCTCTCTATTGCTATATCTGAAAAGAATTTTGATTTTGTACCAAATTTTAAACTGAAAAACTTGAAATCTCGTATTAATTTCAAGGCTAACCATCTACCTGCCCCCACTCAAAAATATTTTAGTTTCTTTGTTCCTTGTACAATCTAGCTCTGATGATAATGTCTAAATAATAATCTAAAACTATATTAATGGTAAAAAACTGAAACGCGTTAGCAACATAATAAACATAGTTATTGCATAACCGGATCAATCAATATTTCGCATTATGCAAAACAATAACGGACCCAACTCTGTCAATAACAATTAAAATAGTTTATTCATTTAACAAGCAAGTTTTACTTTACATTTTTTTTTTAGCAGTTTTTACCGTTAATATAGTTTTAGATTATTATTTAGACATTATCAATTATTTTCACGTTGATATTTCTATAAAATGTTCAGATTAAAAGATAGAGGTGAACCTTCTGTGCTTTCCGATCGCAGAGGCACCCCCGAAAGACTTCATAAGGAAAACATTAAGTTAAGGGAGAATATTATTTTAACTAGCATAATTTAAAAACGTTAATGTCTTCTTTATTTAAAAGAACAGAAGTTTACTAAAAAATCAAGCATCTTTTATATTTTCTAAAAAATTAAGCGTTCACAAGATTTCATTCAGGTACGAGGCGTACCCAGAAAATAAGGTCACAACTGCTAGCATTCTTTCAAAAAATGTTTATTTGACAAAATGTCCACTATGACTTATTTAGTGATACAGGTTTTTTTCGATTTAATTGCCGTCATTGTCCAAACACTTGTTAAATCTAGTCACAGTCATAGAATTCTGGCACCTGCTGCTGGAACCGCATTTCAACCTCGTGCTTGATCTCTTCATCGTCGTGCTAGATGTAGGCTAAGAAACAAGTGCAGAATTTCATCAGTGATCACAGATAGCCCTTGTGTTCGTCATGAACATCGGTCCTGCCTTCAAGGAATTCACGAGACCGCTTCAATACAAGTTGTTGACTCACAATGTTTTCATAAACGGGAACAAGTGCCTTGTGAATATCAAATGGACGCTAAACTTGTGATTGAAAAAAAAAAACGTATGACGGAGCGCACACATTTGGCGGGATTCTGGATCGGCACAGCCATTGTACGAAGCGCGTCCGGAAAGTAAGTACCGTTTTGAAAAAAACCCATAAAAACAAAAGAAAATTAATTTTTACATGAAAGAGCATTTCTTAAACCATTTTGCTACATAGTTGTCACCGTTGTTCAGACATTTGTCGTAGCGGGAAACCAACTTTTCTATGCCCTCTTCAAGGAAAGATGCCGCCAGTGAAGACAGCCACTGCTATCAAAGCGCCTTCCTCCAAAATAACACTCTAATTTCAAGAACAAATGGTAGTCGGAATTTTCTAATTCACTTTTTCAACCAAATCATCATTGATATCAGAAGGCCGCCCATTCCGTGCTTCGTCATCAACATTGGTTCGTCCAAACTAAACTTTCTCACCATTCCATCAGTCATTACTTTTTCCCCATAAATCTCTACAAGTTGACGATGAATTTCAGCTGACTTAACATTCTTTGCGTTCAAAAACCGTATTACAGAACGCACTTCACAGTCCGCGGGCTAAGAAATTGTCTTTAACATTTTCAACGATCACTAACAAATGTAAACACAACACAATCCGGTTGTAATGGCGTCAGTGCAAAGATAATGAACCAGAAAGACGAGTGTGCATGGTCGATGGCAGAAGAACGAAACGGTACTTACTTTACGGACAAGCCTAGTATACACTACAACTAAACTACACGTAGCTGCGAGAGCGCAGTGGAAGGCTAAGAGTTAAAACCAGTATAGCGAACCTGTGCATTCAAATATTACTTATCTTTCTACAGAAGTTGTAACCTTTCTTTCCGGACACGCCTCGTACAGTATTATTTTTTTCCTTTCTTTTTTTTAAATCCGTAACACCAAATAATTTTCGAGTGCCATGTCTTATGCGAACTTAAGCTATAAATAGATATTAATTTTTTTACCATTTCAGTAAAATCAAAGAGAAGTTCTCGAAAGTTATTAAAGAACGAGATTATCATCGCATGCACCATCGGCGTGTAGTCCAAGAAAAGAATAAAATTTTAGAAAAAATTACACAGTAAGTGCCCCTCTAATTAATATAAAATATAAAAACCTAACCTTCTCTTTTGAACATATAATTTTATTTTTCATTTTAATCAATTTAAAGCTGCTCAACTGTTTTAAAAGAGGCCAACATTCTGTGATTACATAGGACAACAAAAGTTTCAAAAAGTTCATGTTTCCGAGATGAAAATAGTAATTTCTTAGCGAATTCATATGCTGAACACGAATATGACTAAGAAATAGCTGAATATTTTATGGTTTGTTAGTAATGTGTACGCATTTTTCAGAAATTTTTTTTTAATATATGTAAACGTTATAATACATGTTAAGAATACCTTAATCTTCCTCGGACTTTCGCTTTCTTTTGGCTTGCGTTTGTAAATCTCGTGGGGAGCATGTCTGCTGAGCGTCTAACAATAATCAGCCAGCATTGACGTGGACCATTTGCCCTGGTACCGTTGCTCCATCTTAGCAATGTCCTGATCGAAACGTTCGCCGTGCTCATCACTGACCTGTCTCATCTCAAAGAAGCAATTTTATTTTTGTCCAATGATATCTTAATCTACACCCTGTCCCATAATATTAGGATCAGTGGAAAAATAGTAAAACATAAGCAATATTCAGGAGCTGAAACTGTCGTAAAGTTTGGTCAGCAATAATGATAAAACTGCAAGTAAAATATATCTTATCTAATATATTGTTGTTTTACAGAGCAATTTTTGCCTTTATTGTCCCATAAATTCTATAGATTCATTTACAGCAATCGACAAAAAATAAAAACTCAAATCGAAATTAATAACCAATTGCAGCTCCGTTCTTCAAAATGATACCATAAATTCGTTTGGGCATTGATTCAATGTGGGATTGTAATGGCAAAGTACTGAATTCCTTCCAGGCATTCTGACTTACAGTTTTCAGATCATTTATACCTGTGCATATTGCCCTGTAATTAGAATCATATTTGCTCTTACCAGTATTTCTCATACGTTTTTCATGGGATTCAAGTCTGGACAAACTGGTGGGCTGGCAATAATTACAACACCGTTGCTTATGTAAGGGTCCGGTTTACCTTATGTTCAATACCATAACCAAATAATTATAAAACGACTGCGCCATCCGATTACTATCGGAAAAAATGTTAATTAACTAATTACTAATTAACATTTAAACCCAATACCGAATCTTACATAGTAATTCTTCCACACAAGTCCGTGCCAACAAGGGCGAGAATAGAATGAGGGACTCAAGTTTTATGATTAACAATAACAATGAAATTTATTCATAATAAAAAATAGAATGAAAGTAATTGAAGACTAAAATATGAGTTTGGAACACTAAATTTGCTAACTTGATTAGGTTACAATAAAGATGAATTCTGAACCATAATATAATTAACCAAATGTAACTAATGAGATTTTATAAAAAGAAAACGCTTTTTCATGGCCAAAGGGAAAATATAGATCATACATACTCTTTTGACGAATCAATTGGTCTTGCTTCTTTGGAATTTGGGCTCGTTGATCTTCTGCCGATGTTTGTGGCTCAAATGGGAATCTTCGAACGTGATCGCGTCATTTTTGGGGACATTACTAACTGAATTTTACGGGAAACTGTCATTATTTAAGTTGGGTCGCAACTATGATAACTTTCATTAAAAAGCCTCGTTTATCGAGCAAAATTAAAGTTAAACTTTTGCACCATGATTAAAATAAAATAAATAATAATTTTAACTAAAAGAATTTTGATGTTCCCTCCATGACGGACGCCCGTGAGCCGGACATGGACAGCAAAAGGGTTGCTATCGGTCGGATTACAAAGATCCAACCCCGTCACTTACGCTTCGGTACGCCCGCACATGAGAGGGCAGAAATTGGAAAAAGCCGCTCGTGTTCTGAACGGTGCAATATTCTAGAGAACACTGAATCTCTCAAAATTACAAGTTCCCTCGTTCGAGAAGGGGTTTGGAAACGACCAATCAGCAATTGATTATGTCGTCAGAGATCTGGAATTCTGGGGTTCAATGAAAAGGTCAAAACTAAAGCTAAAAGCTTGTTTCTGGGTCTTGAATAGGTGTCACTTCGTCTTAACACCCACCTGCAACCTCCAGATGTGCGGGTGTTGCATGGTAGAGGGTCACTGGTCAGCTTTCTGCTGCTCTTAATTGCCGTTGGGGTAAACTTTCCTCCCAGGGCGTCTTTGATCTCACCCCCGCGATTCGTTCTCCTTTCCAAACTGGCTTGCATCCTTTCGTCAGTCATAATTTACAAAAGGCTTCTAGCTGCCTCAAATAGAAGGGTCAATCCCCAATGGCTTATCCCACAGGTCCCGTCATCGTTATTCAGAAAAAAGGGATAGACGCTAAAAGCATTCCACACGCAAGTGATAAACAAAATCAAGAAGAGAGGGAGACATTTCCTCAGACAAAAAAGAGATTCTAACTTACAAGAAAATTATCTATCCAATTCTAGAAATTTAATAAAAGAGGGATAAATTCTCCTCTGTAACTCGTCTTTAGTTCAACAATGCTTAAATAAACAATTAAATGCTGGTAGCAAGCAGAAATACGAATAAATTAATATTCATAATTATATTCTCATCTAAATAAGCATGATAATAAACTGGGACTCCACACTTAAAAACCACTCGAATGTAGATTTGGTTGAGTGACTCTTTGCATTATACTACTGGAAAAACTAGTGTGCTTCTATAATATCTTCAGCAAAAGGAAGAGAAGATTCCAGCATCTACTGGTAATCACAAGCTTTCATCGTACCGCTAACAAAGGTAATAGGTGTGTTCCGTTCTATGAAAAGCTTGCCCATACCTTGGCTGAGCCACCATGCTGATGTTTGGAGTAAATTGCTTCCTCCCGTCGCAAATTATGGCAATAATATTTATACCCGTCCGGGCCACCTAAATTGAATGGGTGTCTGGAAGAAGGGCATACAATACCCTATCAAAAATCATGGGACACAATTACTTTAATAGAAACACTCAAAAATATACATATTTTATTATCTTGTTGGTTCACCTTTTGCTGCTATCACAGCTTCTACTCTATGGGGCATACTGTCCACAAGTTTTTGATACGTTTCGACAGGTAATTTTCGCCATTCTGCCATAAGTGTCTTGGACAGTTCGGTCACGGATTTCAGGCGTTCCGCACATGCGCGCAATCGACGTTCCAACACGTCCTTTCAGATGTTCGATGGGGCTCAGAGCGGCGTTCTATGCAGGCCAGTCAAGTTTTCGAACCCCCTTTTCATCAAACCATGTGCCTATAGCCCTTGCTTTATGGCAAGGTGCGTTATCGTGCTGAAACAGAAAAGGGCCATTGCCAAAGTGCTGCCAGAGAGATGGGAGTGCTGCATAGTCAGAATGTCTTGGTAACGCTCTGCGTTTAGATATCCGTCCACAGAAACGATTGCACCCAACCCATACCATGAAAAGCACACCCACACAATCACCGACCCTCCGCCGAACTTCAGCATGAGCACAACACAGCTTGGCAGATAACGTTCGCCGGGCGTTCGCCATACCCAAACCCGTCCATCCGATTGCCAGATGGTGTAGCGGGGCTCATCACTCCATTCAACCATTCGCCATTGATCCAGAGTCCAATGTCGTCGCTCTTTGCACCATTGCAATCTCCTCGCTGCGTTGCTGGTGCTGATGTGATGTTTGTGGGCTGCCGCTCTGCTATAAAAACCCATTGCATGCAGTTCCCTGCGAACAGTCAGGGTGCTCACAGTTGTTCCAGTCGACTCTATGGACGATCTTGTCAGTCCATCAAACGATGTGTGACGGTTTGCAATGACCACTTTACGAAGAGCCCTTTGGTCTCTGGCCGACATGATCTTGGGTCTTCCAGTTCTAGGCCTTGATGACGTTGTGGTGCCTTTCTCTTTCCATGCCCGGATGACGTTGTGAACGGTCGATTTTGAGATGTTTAGGAAGGTTGACGTCTCTCCAACAGTTTTGCCTGCGAGAATGCACCCAACAATTGTACCTCTTTGGAAGTCTGAAAGCTCTTTTCTTTGAGACATTCTTACAGCATTCTCGCAAGCATCATCTCATAATAGCATACTCTCTGTTATGTAGTGCTGGGAAGAATGCCAACAGTGAAATTGCAAAGGAATGTCTCATTTTCATGCAAATCAGGGTTGTCCCATGACTTTTGATATGGTAGTGTATGTTATAATTTTAAAATTTTACAGGAAACTATAAAAAGTAAAGGCATCTCATTTCGAGATCCTAATCACTGTGAAAATCATATATGCCCTTCTTCCATTTTGTAACTTTCAGAAAGTACAAGTACTATCATGGAATTATAGTGATTAGAAAAGGAAGAGGCTTGAAAGGAGAAGCATTTTCACAGTAATTTATTCATCAAAACAAGAATATGATAACGATTCAAAATTCAAAATATCTTAGCCAGAAATGGTTTTATATTTGCTATTTGCTGTGATATTATATTTTACCTTTTTCCATTAAAAACAAACCATTTTGGAAAAATGTAACATATGCCCTTCTTCCAGAGACCCATTCAATTAATATTTTTTTCATCGCTCCAGATGATTGTTTTTTGTCAGATGGAAGTCCATACTATTTTTTCGTGCACCGGCTTCCAAATCAATTTTTGTGGAGGTGTGTGTTAATTTGAGGCGTTTGATGTAGCAAAAGTAGTTAGTTCCAAAATTCGACATTTCCTAGAATTAAAGTGAACCTTTAGTCAAAAATATTTTTTTGATATTTTATACATCTAAGTCTAAAAGCACTACTCCGCGTGGAAAAAATTCAATATCTACCTTTAACGAAATTGTTAGTGACCTTACAGTATAACAGTGAGACAACAAGAGTTTCCAACTAGTTTCGCCATTTATTCCCGGCTTTATCAAGGATAACCAAGTCTACCTTTATTTATTAATAAACAGCATTTTTAGACGAAAAATTATAGCCCATGGAGGCTGCCATCTTTCCCCGAATTCGAAAAGGAACACGGAAATTTCGTGACGTCAGGTATGGCGAACTATAGACGTGCAGCTGTAGCAGGCGATCCGGCTTTAAGAACTAACGTGGTTTACTGCACTGCTTATGGCTGTAATAAGCTAGGTGCATGCCGCTTGGAGCGCTAGTGAATTCGCACCTGGTGGAGGCTAAATCAACCAGATTCGGGAGAGAAATGTAATGATTACGTTGAGTTAGCTGGTATTTAAGAATTTCAAATCGACACTCACCATGGAAAATGTGCCTAAATTCGTTTTTTTGTGAAACGATTTACAGTTCATCTTTTCGAGCAAGTATCATAAAAAAGGGAAGTAATTAGTTGATTCAAAACATATGGATTCTGTGAACGAAGAAATTTTTAGCAGTCAGTGTTATTGTCGGACAATGCCTGCCTCAAACAAACATAAATAAACCAACTTATAAAATCATAGTAAAGTGAATGCTAACAAAATTTCATTGTGATTTAATTAGAAATATTAAACATCCACTAGACAGACTGCTTTTGTTGACCATGAATTACCGCTGAAAGCCTTGAACTTTTTTATCAGTCACAATGGATGTCGAACATCGAACTATTGGAATGTAATCAGGATGACTGGGATGATTGTTTTTTGTTTCACCAATGAAATGATCGCTGCATGCATTCGTCACCTATAATTCTGTGGAACATATTGCTCAATCATAATTAAATTATGATACTGAATTAATATTTTATTTGATTAAAAACAAATCTTAAGTTTTCCGCTTCATAAACTAGATCATTTCTGCCTCCGTTTAGTTTCCCATGGCCTGGACGGGAACTTGTAGAAACGAATTTGTTTTTCCTGCATTTTGGCAATTTTATACGTATTACCACATCCTACTATTCTGCAGTTGTTATTTGACATGTATAAAATTAATTGATATACCTATAATATAGCACAAGAGCAATAACTAGTTTATTTTTGCCTTTTGTTTTACCTTATGCACGCATGTAAACAAAGGAGCTCTCCGAAGCTAACCATATTGAGTTTTCCCGGGTGAATGCTTGCTAATCGTTTCTGTGTACTTCAGTGAGCTTTGAAACTCACTTGGGAGCACTTGAGATTTTAATCAACAAATAGTAAATATCAATCGATAAACAGAAACCATTTTATCGATAGCAGTTGCTGGTATTAATAATAAACAAAGTTTTCCTAAGGTTTAGGGATGAATAATTTCGTCAATTAGCTTTTGCTTTATCCGGGCCATTATGCCAAATTGTTGTGCGGTAAACTGCACTAAATCCAGTAGAAAAGTGAAATTAATGTTTTACATTCCAACTGGGAAGAACAAACATCCATGCCTACGGCGGGATTCGAACCCGCGACCCGACGGATTCGAGAACTGGAAAGCCTACGCCCCAGCCCTCTCAGCCACCGGGCCGGCCCTGTCCACTCTAAATGAAATACATCATTGAGATTTAATTTAAGCAGTGCAAAAACGATGTAAAAATGAAAAAGAAAAAAAAGAAAAAAAAATAAATTTTAACTTGTCTATTTTTTTAAATTTCAAATTCATAAATGCCATGTAAAACTTAAAATTCTTTTTGCATTCATTTGAATTAAATATTAAATTTATGAAATTTTATAAGTTAACGAAATACAGATTATATTTTGTTATTGATGACCTAAAAAAAAGTGATGTAACAATTTAATTTGAGCAGTAGAGTTATCTTTTATTTTTACTACGTTAAATATATTAAAAAACCTATTTACCATGTATTAAGGGAATTTACAAATCGTAAAATATTACATCATAACATTTTACTCGAAATGCGGCGTGAATACTTTGATAAAATGTTCACAAAACAACTTAATCTCCATACTGCCCTTTGTATGCAGAGAAGAATTAAACTCAAAATGGCGTCGCTCAAGACGATTGCGATACTCTTCTTATAAAGTGACTCTAGCTTGCACCTAGCTTATCATAAGTCTACAACAAACAAAACTTGCAGCTGGCATAAGTTGCAGCTAAAAAAAATCAAAAACTGTTGAAGCAATGGTTGCATAATATTAACAGGGAAAATTGTCCAGTAAATTAAATAGTCAGGATGTGTTCGGATCATTTTACTGAATCCTGTTATGAAAGAGATTTCAAGGTAGAATTGTTAAGGGCCGCAAGAAGCGAAGTAGGCCGCCGTCCTCGTCTCCTGAAGCCGGACGCGATACCGACGGTTTTCGTTCATCGGCAACCTGAACAAACACAAGGGAGAATACTATCCAAACAGCTCCAGAAATACAAAGACCGGTTTGAAGTAAGTTTAAAATTCAATATGAAATGTCAGTATTTCTTATATACATTACGGTTAAAGGAACGAGGTTAAAATACATCGCCGAACTTGATCGCATTAGGCTTAACACGCGAATGATAAAATAGATTACTGTTAACTTTACCCAGTTGGCGATATTAATTAATTTTTACAAAAACAGAGAAAAAAAACTGTAAGTAATTCTTAATATTAATAATCCATTGAACGTTGAATATGGTTACTATAAAACTAAAGGCGACATAAAAACTAGAATGTAAACGGTTTCACTGGTTTGGCTTCCATTTTTCCCTCGTTCGCCTACTGGATCGCCTGCTACAGCTGCGCGTTCTCATCTATAGTTGGCATTGTTTTGCGCAGGTCATACCTGACGTCACGAAATTCCCATGTTCCTTTGCGAATTCGGGGAAAGATGGCAGACTCCATGGGCTATAATTTTTTGTTTAAAAGTGCTGTTTATTAATAAATAAAGGTAGATATTAAATTTTTTCCACGCAGACGAGTGTTTTTAGACTTAGATGTATAAAATATCAAAAATTTATTTTTGACTAAAGATTCACTTTAATGCATTTTGAGCTAACGTTGTTCCCTATTTTTCTTTCAAATTATACTCCTAACAGATAAAGTGAGCATAATGGTCTATTTACATTCCTTTTATAATAAAATCAGCAACCTAGTGATTGCTAATCGGCTTTTTTTTTCTGCTTCACCTGAAAGTTTACTTTTTGACACTTATTATCTTCCCCATGTCAGTGCATTAATTAGGATGGGCTTTTTTTTTTGAACACAAGATGTGGACAGCTTTCTAGTAGCTTTCCAATTTTTGATTTGGATACAGTCACATCTTTCTGACCTGCACTTCTTTGTATGACATTTCTTGCATTGCCCCAATTTTAACAATTGCTCGTTTTTGGCGCTATGACAATGTGTTCGGACGACCTGGGTGTGTAGGTTTCTTCTTGTTCATATTAGTTTCTGGGCATAGAAATGCACTAATTGCATTTAGTGAATGTCCTATATTTTTGCTGCAATTTACCCGTAACTATATCAGAATCCACAGCAACAATCTGCTCTTTTTCAAAATCTGACAGTAGCTTTTCATATCCCATTTTGTTGAACAAACTTTACGATAATTTCAACTTCTGAATATTGTTAATTTTTTTACTATTTTTCTACTGAATCTAATATTTAGTCAATAATGAAACAATCATACATTGTGATAATCAAATTGTAATAATTTCTCGTTAAAATGGTTTGAAAAAATATTTCCAAACTTTTGAAGAAAGTTCATCAGTAATGACTTCATGTATTCAGTAATAAAACGTTCAAGTTCCTTAAGTATTTTAATTTTTTAATGTTTCTAATTTGTTCTTTGTTTCTGTATTTATCATAAACCTGCTGGCAAGAAAGGGGAATATATCGTAAATATTTTGTGCAGGAAGTAAGTTCAAGCTCGGAATACATGTATACAAATTATTAATGTTGCTGTGCGCGTTCGATTAAGTCAGCCGTGTACGCGTTGATTATCTTTCTGTTTCCATTCTTTCGAACACCATGCAAGAGTTAAAAATTATCTGAAGTAGGGTAGAAAATATATCTTTAATATGCAAGATATCCACAAAAAGATTTACACACTCTGAATGATTATAAATACAGCGGTTCTGTAGAAGATATGGAAGTTTCATAAAACAGGTTAAAGAAGATAAGTGTGGACTTAACCCACGTGTTCGACCTGAGATCGCGGAAGTATAGGCATTGTTAACATCGCGGACAAATGGAATTGGAAACATTACGAATTATTTCATTTGGCATTTGGCATTTGGACGCATTCCCTTTCAATTACTTCTGAACTCATGGATTGTTGGAGGTTTCTTTCCCAAAGTGCTCCATATATTGCTGGAAATAAAACTCCTCATCTCCAAATTGCCCTCATTTGCGTGGCATGACGGGTCCTGCAATGAGGTATAATCAGTGGTGAAATTTAACTAGGATTGGTCGGTACGAATTTTCTAACTTTGTTAAAATATTTTATATTTTCCGTACCGGTCGTCAAAACGGTCGTTTAATTTTATCATAACGTTATTTAAAAAAAAAAAAGACTTCCAGTTTCCTTTCACTCTGCTGTCTTTCTAAGCTGGCTTTTATTCCCAATGTTTATTTTCAAAAACATGAATACTGTCGATACAAAACCCAAAAGACATTTATCGATATATTTCGTGAATTTGTATTTTGACAAAAAGATATACAAGCACCCTGAAAAAATCGGACAATCGCAGTTTGCAAAAATTTTGAATAACTGATCGTATCCAGAAAGAAAAAAAAACAGTTTTTTGTTTTTTTATTCTTTATTATGTGTTAAGATTAGAAAAGCATTATGCTGACTACGAGCCGACTATGAGAAACTTGCAGAAGCAGTACGAGAAATCTATCAAAGAGCGAGTGCTACTGATGCTTGCGAAAGACCAGATGGCTGCAAAGGTTCAAAGTCTGGAGAATATGATGAAGTCAAAGATGAAAAGTAGGTTTATTTTAATTCTGATTATTTATAGAAACGAAGTTAATGAAGGCCTTACAGTACATTATGGAAAAAAAAACCAAGAGAATTTCCCGGCTGGTTTCGCTTTTTATTCCTAGTTCTTACGTTACACTACCCTATCAAAAGTCAAGGACAACCCTTATTTGCATGAAAATGGGACATTCCTTTGCAATTTCACTGTTGGCATTCTTCCCAGCACTACATAACAGAGTATACTATTATGAGATGATGCTTGCGTGAATGCTGTAAGAATGTCTCAAAGAAAAGAGCTTTCAGACTTCCAAAGAGGTACAATTGTTAGGTGTCATCTCGCAGGCAAAACTGTTAGAGAGACGTCAACCCTCCTAAACATTCCGAAATCGACCGTTCACAACGTCATCCGGGCATGGAAAGAGAAAGGCACCACAAGTGTTCCGCCTAGGACTGGAAGACCCAAGATCATGTCGGCCAGAGACTAAAGGGCTCTTCATAAAGTGGTCACTGCAAACCGTCACACATCACTTGATGGACTGACAAGATCGTTCATAGAGTCGACGGGAACAACTGTGAGCACCCTGACTGTTCGCAGGGAACTGCATGCAATGGGTTTTTATAGCGAGAGCGGCAGCCCACAAACCTCACATCAGCACAAGCAACGCAGCGAGGAGATCAATGGCGAATGGAGTGATGAGTCCCGCTCACCATCTGGCAATTGGATGGACGGGTTTGGGTATGGCGAACGCCCGGCGGGTCGGTGATGTTGTGGGGGTGCTTTTCATGGTATGGGTTGGGTGCAATCGTTTTTGTGGACGGACATCTAAACGCAGAGCGTTACCAAAACATTCTGACAACACAGCAATCCCATCAATCTCTCTGGCAGCACTTTGGCAATGGCCCTTTTCTGTTTCAGCACGATAACGCACTTTGCTATAAAGCAAGGGCTGTAGGCACATTGTTTGATGAAAAGGGGGTTCGAGAAGTTGACTGGCCTGAACAGAGCCCCGATCTGAACCCCAATGAACATCTGTGGAACGTGCTGGAACGTCGATTACGCGCATGTGCGATACGCCCGAAATCATTGACCAAACTGTCCAAGACACTTATGGCAGAATGGCGAAAATTACCTGTCTAAACGTATCAAAAATTTATGAGCTGTATGCCCCAAAGAGTAGAAGCTGTGATAGCAGTAAAAGGTAGGCCAACAAGATACTAAAATATGTATTAAAGTGATTGTGTCCCATGACTTTTGATAGGGTAGTGTATTTATAAATGAGATGTTACACTCTTTGAAAAGGCTAGGAATCAAGAGCTAAAAACCAGTCGGGAAATTATCTTTTGTTTTTCTTTAGGCATTATTTCTGGATTAAAATTAAAAGAGACATTATTAAGGATTCTAGATTTAATATTTACCAGAAAATTTCGATCAGGATCCAATAAATTTAACGATGGAATTTTAATTTTAATAATTGAATTTATATAAAAGATTATATTTTATTAAATAACTACTGATTTACCCGGCGTTGCTCGGGCTGTTTGTTTGGTGAAATTATTCGATATCAGAATTTGAATATAAACGAAAACGCCTTATAAAGTATATACTCACTTTGGGAAAACGAAAAGAATTCAATTAAATTCTCCCACACGAATTTTGTGTCCAATTGGGTTCACCCAAGAAAATTCGACATTGCGTCCTTAACATTTCAAAATATCAAAGAAAGGCTATGAGTATTGATTTATTTCTGTCTATATTAAAAAAAACACTTAATAGATGGGTTGAGAGAGTTAGGAACTCTGTTTACAGCCTCATCAGCATCTCTCATCAACATGTAACCGTTTCACTAGAGTGGTATTTATTCACAGAGCGTGGAATATGTCCTGAATGTGGTTGTTTATATTGACGGTATCAGCTGTAGCAGCAAGGATTGGCATCTCACACAATCAGTTGAGATCTTCAGAATTTTCTAATACGTTTAGGTAAACATTATCTATAACTTCTCTAAAGAAAGTTACTACATCTATAACTTCTCTAAAGGAATTTACTAAATTGCAAAAACCATATGAAAAATAAATTTCTCCAGTGATTAACTCATGAGGAAAAGTACCCACACATTTTCAGGAAAAGCTTGAGCAGCTACACGCCTGGAAGTTGTATTCTCTTATTTGTTTCAGAATAATTTCTTACATCTCTCCAAAGATTTTAATTAAAAAAAAGAAATAATGATGATTTTTTTATTTTATTTATTTATTATATTTTATAACTATCCCCCTTAAAGCGTGAATCAGTAAGGCAAGCATCGTACCTGACGAAAAAGACAGGCCCTGGTACGGAAAAGTCACCTTCTTCTTAATCGAAGCAACAATGTAATCTTCATTGTTTCTAACAAACGAAAAAATACTGATTGCTAAAATCCGACATGGAAACAAAGAATATTACATTGTTGCTTGGACTAAGATGGTCAGGTGACTTTTTAGTGCCAGGGCGTGTCTTTTTCGTCGGCTGTGGCATGTACTAATTTTATCAACCATTGTTCACCCAGCCGATTGTTGACGCAAACACCACGGGCTGATTGTTCACACATGCAAGGAAACAAATATGAACCAAGTGTATTTCATGTATATAGATATAAAGATTATTAATTTCTACGTTTTTAAGATTTATCTCCAGTTTTAGATTTTTTCCATCATTGTGGTAAAGTTAATACGGCAGTGTGTTAAATTTTAACTTTATAGCTTACTTCTAAGTTGCCTTTTAAAACCGGACAAACATACTTACATTGCCTTTTATTATATGTATCGATTATATACCTTCGGAAATTTTTATTTCCAGATGCGCTTATATTTGACCTTATTAAGCAGAATAAACTGTGTATGAATTACAAATTCTGGAGTATCTTGATGTGAATAAGGGAGAAATAATCATTAATTAACTATTCTGCAATACGTATATTAGGATACTTTTAATGTAATTTACGAAGAACGTAATAAGAAACTAACGAGATAATAGTGGCGATTCACACTGATAATTCAATTGTCTAACTTCTCGACTTGTGTGAATTTTTTTACGAAATTTTTTTTTGCTTATCCGATATGAATGTATGAATTTTGAAATATGAGGGACCTTCATAAAACTACAGGAATCATTCCCAAGAAAGATAATCAGACACGAGTTTTGGTGAAAATTTTAATCTCTCTCTACAAATTTACCAGATAAATTGATACATTTTCCCAAGCAACAGATACACTGTTGAAGGCCTCATTTTAGCTGTTGAAACTCTCCACCTCGGAAATAGTCACTGAGTGCCAGGTCAGATGAATAGGGGGGATGCGGTAAAATTTCGAATTCTAGGTAGACTGCCTACAGTGTCATGTGCTAAATGAGCGGGAGCACGTCCTTGCTCAACTTTTCGCGGCGTTTATTTTTAATGGCATTCCACAACTTCTTCAGGACAACGGTAATAGTTCCCCGTTATTGCTGTGCCTTTTCTAGCATAATCAATCAGGATAACCCTTCTAAGAGGCCCAAAAAGCACTCAGCATCACTTTTCCAGACAAACTCTGAAACCGCGCCTTTTTGGGGGGTGGGGCAGGTGACGTGCGTTTTCATTACAGGTATTTGGTTTGTTCTATAGTTTCGGGGTTGTAATGATGTATCCAGCATTCATCTTGTATGATGAGTCTGAAAAAAATCTTCTGGGTCCGCAAGCAAAAGCTGTAACATCTCAACGATGATTGCTTTCGCAATTCCTTTTTGCATTGGGATTAGCAATCTGGGAACAAAACGTGCTGCGACCTTTGTCATGTTTAGAACGTCGTGAAGGATATTGGATACGTACCCTAAATTAATGTGGTCTTTTGTGCGATGGCATGGACAGTGATTCGACTGTCTTCTAGTACCAGAGCCTCGATTTGAGCTGCGATGGTCTTATCCTCACTCAGTGATGGTCGTCCGGATCGGGTTTATCCTGGAGGCTTGTTTGGCCACATTAAAAGCGGATTCGCCACTCTGCCACGGTATTGTATGATAGGGTATTTTCGCAATACATGGCTCTACCTCAGAGTGGTTTTCTTTAACGTTTTTCCCTTTTAAAAACAAGAATCTTGATTACGACAAATCAAATGTCCCTCTAGCGGCAAAACGCGGTTAAATCGTCGAGAATGCGTGTTTTTTTTTTAAACATGTGGTTTTCCCTATATTCATATTTCTATTTTATGAAGACCTCTCGTATTTTTATTGTCTTTCTACTTTAGATTCGTGTGGGCGATGTTCACCTGCAAACAGCTATAGCCAATTTTACCTGACAATACGATAGCAAGGTTAATTTATCAGAAAAGTAGATGTGCCTGCTCCATATTAACCTTTTATAAAACGTTTGTAATCGCATTTTTCAAAAAGTTGAAACACTGATCAAAAAAAGGTTGTACAGCACATTTCAGCGCCAAAGAGAATCAGTCCTCGTTAAACGAGGAAGAGAATGCCCTTATAAGTATTTAAACGATATACCAACAATATTTATTTTTATCGTTCAAATAAGTATATCATAATGGTAATTTTAAATATATTAATATAGGTATATTTTTCTTTACACACAACCATCTTGAGATTTCAAAATAAACTGCTCTAATTCTCTGAAAGACCAAATCTACTCTTTGGTCTAATTTCCTTATGAATTTTCATTAGCTTGATTTATTTATTTATTTTAAAAGCGGAAGACACAAATGTTAGAAAATCTGTCTCAAGTGGAGAAACGACTACTCCAACGGAAAGGGAGACTTTGAATGAAGTGAAACTACCTCACATCAAAGGAACGGTGAGATGTATTTGATGAAAAAAATTGAAAATTTTAACGCGTAAAGTTCAATATTGTAAATGTAATTGAATTTTCTTTTCTTGATTTCTTCAGTTAATTAAAGGTTACTTTAATGAAAGCTCGTTAACAAAAAAAACCTTTCCAGATAATTTTGATTTTAACATTCTTTTCCAGACTGCGCAGTTGCCTGTAGATACAGGTTTCAGTCCGGCCCTTTTAACCTTAGGCACTACCATGTACCATGCCGAAGAATACGTCTTCAGCCATTCCTTCCGTTCGCATGATTTTGCTGTCAGCGGGTAATCTTTCATATTTGGTGTAAATATAAGTCACTCAAAATAACAAAAGAGCTTGGGTTAAACTTCCCTTTTCAGAATACTCATATTCTAGTCCAATGGCCTCGTCCCCAAATAAGAGAAATTACATATAGCCGATACCCCTATCATTTAAAATGTTGACGTCAAAAATCAAAAATTCACACAACCCTTAAAGAAAATTCAAATTTGGCAAGGAAAGGCTTATTACTAGGAAGAGAAGCGCAACATCAGCTTTTTCCATGAGAATTATCCAACTGCTGAGGCGGATGTGAGCAAACAGCGAGAGAGCAATCTGGGTTTCACCCTCAAAAGGGCTAACTGGGACCAAATATTCATCCTATGACAGTTGACAGAAGAAAGTACATGTATTACTGCAACATTGGACATTGCGAGCATACCGTATCGAATTTATGGACGAGTTTTGAATGACATTTCTCTACTTCTCCTTCATCATGTACAAATGCTTAAATTCTTATGTGCGTGTGTTGTAAATTCTAGCCGACCATACGCCTGTTACAACACATGCACATTAAAATTTAAGCATCTGTACATGATGAAGGAGAAATAAGTTTTCAAGAGCGCAGTAAGGGTGTGTTGCCTCCTTTAAAGCTAAACACAGTTGTTGAGTAAAACACTGGCGTAAAACGCCACGTAAATACGCCGACGTAACGGCGTCGCCAAGCGCGGCACCATGCTATTTACCGGAAGTGACATCTCTGGCGTCGTTACGTCGACGTATTTACGCGGCGTTTTACGCCAGTGTGACCCTAGCCTTAATCGTAAGTGAAGTTTTTAACGGTAGACACGGCGTAAACCACGGCGCAAGCCAAATATCATGCATATTAAGCATGCTGATGAAAAAGCATTATATTCACAAATGAAGACCATGAAGCTTCTGCGATTTTGAGGACCATTACATCTCTGGCCTCAAAAAACAACACAGAGATAACTGGTATCCAATTGGGTAAGTGTCGCAGTGTCACACCTTGGATCTATCATTGCAGGAGTAAAAGGAAAGTCGAACTGGAAGAGCAGCTAGATTTCGAGAGTCTAACATGGTGTCTTAGGGGAAAAGAAACTTCAGTCCGCAAAAGAAAATACGTTGTTTCTTTTAGTTTTGCTGTACGGAGTAGAATCATTGTCAAGGATTTTAATGAATGACAGAGCGAAACAACGAGGTGAAATTGCAAAGAACAATTTTAATAAAGCTTGAATCAAGAATTGAGGAATTTCCTCGACGGGAGGAAATTACAATGTAATAATGCATAGAGAATGAATATCTATTAATCCAAATCAAGCGCTGTGTCATCCACGAATGAAGGCTCCAGGGGTTTGTTAGATCCGAATCGAGCAAAGGTAGTTCCGATCGTCGAGAGCTGAGGACGAGCAGGGGCATCTACCGGATTGGAGAAGACGGGTCCGTGATGACCAGCTGAGGCAGTTATTGGCACCGCAATTTCGGGTAGCGGCAACCTCTCAAGGTAAGTCAACCGGGAAGTGGACTGTAGCAAATAGAATCAGTAATTAGCATAATGTCATTACGAGTAAAATAAAGCACAGTGTCAACTTGTAAGACTTAAGTGACTATAACTTAATTGATGGCTCAGTACCCAATGAAGTCGAACCAAGTCCAAGCGCGGACATTCACGCGGGCGCCCAACGCAAATGCCGGCTGAGTTAGGTAATGGAAGGGTTACTTCGATGGCCTCCAACGTCCACGGGAATGAATTATTAGAAGTGGCTGGACGGGTAGGACTCTCAGTCATCCGTCGTATTTCGTCTAACAGCGAGCAGTCGCTGTTCGATGTCGTGGCGTCTGGCTCTGGATACTCAAAGAGGGGTGTCGTTTATTGGTCCGGCTGAGTCCGCCAATATAAAAATACAACGCTATACAATGCATGCTGATTGTCAGCGCTGGCCACATTAGTCCACGTTGAAACAGGACTCGTTCAAAAACTCGTGTTGTCAATTCGCATGCCATTTTCTGTGTTCACGAGCCTGCTATATCCTGAGACCCGATGGTTCAGTGTCAAGGCATTCCGATCCTAAAGAACGCGTTTGGTGATTTCTCTGCGTGGAAGACGCCGTTAAATTATGATAGATGACACTGCATTACTTGCTGCAGTATTTCATTATAGTACTGATAGAATTTATTGATGAATCCATGAGTCTGGATTTCCTCAATCCACTGCTTCAACAGCACATCATTATGCAATTATATCTCGTATGAACAGCAATGTTGCGATAGGATAAACCAATTTTACGAAGGCTGATTAGTCGTCCCTATTCGCACTCTGCCGTTTGTTTATATTGTGAGCTTTGATGTCGACGTGTTATAAAAATTCTGGAAGAACATTTTACAACTCGCTGAGCACGATATATTCTTTCCGGTTCTTCAACAGTCCTCTATCTATACGCCTTACACGGCTAAAAGGTACTGCTGTATCAGGCATACAGAACCATTTTGCAATTTTAATCATTTGCCTGTCATATCCTGCTTTGCATTCCTATACTTTTCATGTGATTACCATCATTGCTTCATGACAGAGCCGATACAAAGGTATCTGGGACCCCTATTGGCCCTCGTACTTAAACACACATCATAACCAAACAGAACATAGTTTAATATAAACAAATTTGAAATTTAAAAAAATATTGACTTTTTTATTTAACAAATAATATTAAAATTGCTTTGGCGTCTCTAGGCGCTCTAACCCATGAGTTGCAATTTTAACAAACAGCGGTTAGAAATTCAGTAGCACCACAGCAGTATAATGATCACGTGAAAAAATGTGTCCGCTATGTACAGTCGGGTGCAAAAAGGTTTTTACCTGCTCCGTAGGGGCTGAGCTTAGCGGATGTTGATCGGTTCCATAATCAGGTACTTGTACTAAGAGTCATGGCAGATTAGAACGGACCTGCTGTAACGTGCAAAAATATCTGAACATAAGCAGATGAGCGCAGTGGA
>JAHWFO010006271.1:1002707-1068920 GCA_023313115.1 Rhysida immarginata
CTTCACATTTGGCTGCAAACCGGTCTAGTGCATGCTGAAGGTTCGTGTGAGAAGACCCAAGCAGGACAAGGTCGTCCGCAAAGAGCAACCTCTCCACCAGGCAGTCGCCCACACAAACACGCTCATCGCCTCGGCTGCCCCTGTCTATCCAGTCCATAAAGATAATGAACAAGATGGGCGACAGTACGCACCCTTGGCGGAGTCCAACACCCACGGTGAACGGTCTTGACTTAATGCCATTTATCCGGACACACATCTCAGAGCTTTCGTACAGAGACATGATAGCAACCAGTAATTGCCCATCCACTCCATACTCTTGCAACACTTTCCAGATAAAGGGGTAAAAATAGTGCCTTACCCTACTCGGGAGGCGGGGGATTAATTTCTTTTTAATAAATTTATAAATGTATTTCTGCTTCATTGCTAAAGCTCCTCCTGGAAATGTTTACAAGTTTTTATTCATTAATGAAAAACACCTGTGAATAGTAGATAGGATATTATATGGACATCCCACCACACAAAAGTAATAATCTCCACATCGTTTCCCTGACATTTTGTATCTGTTTTGTACATGCCTGCCCAATTCGCGCTGAGGAGGCTGGCATCGGTACAAGTTAGTTGTTTTTCTTTCCTCCGTCAGAGTGCGTCACCAGTATAAAGAACTACACTGTCTTGAAGCGTAAACATCATATTAAGAAATTAAATAAAATTTCAAATTTTTAATTACTAATATTTTGCAGCAAGTATTTTCCAGGCAGTGTTTTATCCTTGTGTCTGTGTTAATGCGCTCAAAGAAGGCCTGATCCAGTCTTTATTGTTGTTGACATTATTAGCTAGAAATTACCTTTCGATAACATTAGGCCTAACAGCAATTTGGCCTGAACGAATATACAAGAGTTCGAAGATGGTCGAATTTGATTCAGTGTTACCTCTGCTAATGTTACCATTATGGTACCATTGGAAATTTTCTCAATGCAAAGTCATGCTATGTAATACTGTATTATCAGACAACTTAAAACGACATACTATGAACGCATATATAACGGTAATTAATAAGTGTGAGGATGTCAATTTTTATTCAGGGATACCTGTGCTAACGAAACCATTATGGTACCATTAGAAATTTAGCTAAATATAATTGTAGGCCTAACAACAATTAGCTGTTGATAACATTAGTTAGGCCTAAGAATTAATTACTATTAACAACAATTAGATGTTAATTTATTTGGCCTAACAGCAATTTGCTATTACTACAAATTACCTTTCAATAACATTAGGCCTAACAGCAATTTACTTTTGATGGCAATAAGCTTTTGATAACTTTAGGCCTAACAACAATTAACTGTTGATCACTTTAGTTAGGCCTAACAAGTACTTGCTATTGAACACAATTAGCTCATATTTTAGGCCTAATGACAATTTGCTTTTGATAACATTAGGCCTAACAGCAATTTGCTTTTGATGGCAATTAGCTTTTGAAAACTTTAGGTCTAACAACAATTAACTGTTGATAACATTTGTTAGGCCTGAGAATTAAATTGCTATTGACAACAATTAGATATTAATTTATTAGGTCTAACTGCAGTTTCCTATTGCTAGAAATTACCTTTCAATAACATTAGGCCTAACAACAATTAGCTGTTGATTACATTAGTTAGGCCTAACAAGTACTTATTATTGATAACAATTAGCTGTTAATACATTAGGCCTAATGACAATTTGCTTTTGATATATTAGGCCTAACAAATTTTCTAATGATAGGAAATAGCTCTTGATAACATTAGGCCTAATAGCAATTACCTACTGAGAATTCTGCGTACTTTTACACAGATTTATTCTTGACTAGTTTGCTAGAAATTGATTGGTTTATTACACGTCATATTTTCACATTGAAAATTTCCAATGATACTTTTATGGTATCATTAGATCACGTACATCTGAACCAGTTTCGACCATCTCGAGCTTATTACTATCCGTTATATTCATTCATGACTCGTCGTTACAAGTTCTTTGACGTACTACATGCCATAATTTAGCCTTTGAAAATTTCTAAGGGATAATGGCTACATAAGAACACGTGCCAGTGAACCATTTCGACTATCTTTGAACTAAATTTATCAATTGGCGAAACAGTATTTAACAATGTTATATTCGTTCATGGCTCGTCGTTACGAGTGGTTTGATGTGATACTTACTATATCTTAGCATTGAAAATTTTTAGGGGGTATAATAATAGTACCATTAGAGCGCATGCTATTTTACCGATTTCGACCATCTTCGAAATGTCCGTGCCATTTCCTATATCCATCGATTAAGGAAAACAGATTTTTAAAATCTTTCATACTTTCCGAGAAAATCGAGTTACGGACGGACGGACAAGACCAAAGCATAAAGAACCTTTCGGTACTTAATAACCAAACTATAAATAAAATCTTGTAAACATTCCAAGGAGGAGCTTTAGCAGTGAAGCAGAAACACATTTATACATTTATTAGAAATTAATCCCCGCCCCCTCCTCCGCAAGTAGCAGATCCAGCAGTCATCTATTTTTACCCCTTTATCTGCACTTTTTACCTCTTCCCAAAAAATTAATTCTCTCGAACGTAATATGTAGAAAATGTAAAAAAAGCTCGTATTTTCTTTTCTTACTCATCATTTCCGTTTATATATATACATATACAACTTTGTGCCATAAAAATGGAATATTGGAAGTTGTTATCATAAAAATGACACAAACACAAGACGTGTTAAACCAAAATGCAACTACAGCACCTGGCGAATTTAATTCACAAAATTCAAGGCTATTTAGCTATATGTTACACAAACAAATATTTTAAAAAATGGAAAATTAATAAAGATAATCTATCTTTAAAAATGACAAAAAAATAGAATACTTCCTTTCTACCGACAAAAAAATGGAATAATTAACAAACTTACGTAAATAAACAATTCAAACTAGGTGAAGTTTGTTTACAACTACGTTTCTGCTTAATATTTCGTTGGCCATCCTTTTGCAAGAATGACAGCGTGAAATCGTTGCGGCATTGATATGAGCTTGTCACATTCCTCCTGAGTAACTTCAGCCCAAATTGACTTCAATTTCACTTTCAAATCTGCTATGCTTGCTGGTTTCTCGAGGTATAGACGTTGTTTCACATTTCCCCAAAGGTTCTCGATGGGGTTGAGATCGGGTGAGTTCGACGGCCATGAGAGAACTGGGATATGATGGTTGACTTGGCAGCATGAGGAGGTGCAAGATCATGCTGGAAAATTATGTCTTCATCATCCACTGGTAGGTCTTCAAGTGCAGGTATCAGGAAAGCATCTAGAATATCTTGGTAAACAGCTGCATTGATGGAACTGTTGATGAACCCCACGCGTCCAGTGCCATATGTTGACATGCACCCCCACACCATAACAGAGGGTGGGAATTTAACACTTTTCTTCAGATATCGCGGTTCATGTGCCTCATTCTTACAGCGCCAAACTCGACAACCTTTATCACCAAAAACTAATTCAAATCACCACTCTTCGCCACTCATCAACAGTCCATTCAGCGTGCTGTTTGCATCACTGCAGATACATTCACGTACCGCAGCCACTGTCGATGAAAGTGCTTGGAAGACTAAAATGGGGCTTTCCTAACAAACTTCTGCAAAAACTTTTCATCTTTGGGGGTGGTTTTCCTTTTTCATCCGCCGTTTGCACGTTGTGTGTTCACTCTATATCCTTGAGCATGTCTTGCCAATATCTTAGAAACTGCTGACTGCGAGCACTTGGCTGTAATTGCTATTTGTTTCTGGGTAAGGTCATGTTCTCGTATTGTCAGAATTTGTTTGTGAACAGATGGTGACAAATCTCTAGAACCTCCCATGCTGAGAAGCACAAATGGAATAACATAAATTGAAACTTATACTTGCCCGCTCAATTTGCATAAAAAGTGTTTCTACAGGAATATTCCATTTTTTTGTCGGTAGAAAGGGAGTATTCCATTTTTTTGTCGGTAGAAAAGACGTATTCCATTTTTTTGTCATTTTTGAAAATAGATTATCTTTATTAATTTTCCATTTTAAATTAATTTGTTTGTGTAACATATAGCTAAATAGCCTTGAATTTTGTAAATTAAATTCGCCAGATGCAGTAGTTGCATTTTGGTTTAACACGTCTTGTGTTTGTGTCATTTTTATGATAACAACTTCCATTATTCCATTTTTATGGCACAAAGTTGTATATATTTCATCATGATATATCACACGCCATATGTTCCCATAGTTCTAAAAACCAAGTGACTGCCACCACCGCAAATCCGACCCCAATGGAACAACTAGGCCTAAACTTCATAGTAATGTAGATCTTGCCTAGAGAAATCTGGATACTGAATTTCACGCCTTTACGTACTTAAATAGCACATAGATATGTTGTCCTCTCTGAATCCCATCACCGTAATTCCGACCCCAGTGTACCAATCAAAACCAAACTAAATAGTGCAGATGGACATGCCCATAGGAAGCTACAACCTTCTACCTCAAAAAATGTATAAATTATGAAGGGGGCGGACTGGCATTATAAAACCAATAAGTAGCTCCATTCTTCCGCTACTTAATAATATAGATTATGAGCACTTGAGCAATCGTGCGTCGACAAAGCGATTTCACGTGCGCGCGCCGATGTCAGTAATGCTGAACAGAAAGTAACAATATATTCCTTCTTGACAAATCGAAGGTTATATGACATGTCGTTATCTTGGTATTCTTTACACTTACTGTTTTAGCACGTGAATTCGACTTGAAGGGGTCCACGAAAAATTCTGAAAAGTTGATACGGCCGAACTGAGACTTTGATGGTCATATTTCTGAAAACAGAATTTGAAAAAGTTAATCCGTTTTCAAGTTATCGTGCAAACGGCGGCCGGCCGGCCGGATAAACGTACAGACCAAGGGCGCTTCTTATAAATAGCTTTTATGCTAAAGCTCCTAATAAAGGAGAACATGCGAGTTCCTCACGCCATTGTTTCAATTTGAATGTGCGAACTTTGCAACATATGAATTGAATTTAAATGAATTGAATTTTAAATCCAACAATATTAGATCTAATTGAATTTGAAACTAATTTCCGCGCAAACTCCGCGCGGATAAAATCTTGTAAATAAATAAATAAATAAATAAATAAATAAATAAATAAACAGATCTTGCACACGAAATAAATCGCCTGAGAGAAGCCAACAGACTACACAGGCTATTCGGTTAAGCAACAGACTACGCAGGCTATTGTTTCTGTCGTATTATTACATAATAAAGCTGACAATACTGAACATAACCTACACATATATAAAACCTTACAGAATACCACAATTTTGTCAACATAATAAGGAAATTCCTACACCCAAACAGCAATATTTCACCAACATAACTTTTCCCTCTGCTGCATTTGAGTTCATGGGCTTGTTGCTCTTAGGAATTTGATCCGAGTTTGGATTTTCAAAAACAACAACAGCAACAATACAAATATTTGGCTAGCTCGGTAGCCGAGAGGTTTCGAATCCCATTGCAGGGTACTGATGTTTGTGTTTGCCCCTGTTTTTAGGCTGATCTTTTGCAAGGCTAAAAGTAGATCCAATGGTTATTTAATATCCTCGAACACCGAATAGGTAAAAGAGGAATAGAAAAGATAGAAAGATAATAATAATAAGAACATTCTAATAAAAAATCAAATAACTAAAACAAAAGCAATGAACAACAAAGGGAAAGCTTCAACTTATTTTTGATGGTTTCAAATCATCAAATCAGTTAGTTGGAAAATTATCTTGTAATTCAGAGAAAATTCGATCATACTGGATACGATCTGCTTAAAATAGTATGATTTTAAAATTTGTCTGTTGCATAGGATAAAAGCGTTCTTTTCATGAAAAGAAGGCTAAATTTAATGAATCTTTTCATGAGCTGCTCTGGGAAGAAAAATTAAACCAGACTCAACATAAAGGTAAAAATACACAATCAAAAATTTGAACGTCTGTTTATGATAATTTTCATTTTCTTTGTCATCTCTCGCCTCTCTCTTAACACACCCACACGTACACACACACAACTTCTCTTTGAACTTCATTTTCATTTCTTTGCATTTGCTGCCTAATTGAATTTCCAAAAAAGTAAGAAGTATTATTCCTGGTCCAATTTGTTTGCGTGACATCATTAGTGGGACTAAGGTTACACTTAGCCTTTTTCTTAGTTTCGTTGGGGCAATCAGCGGAGGTAAGTTGCTGTATCCCTAATGCTATTATCGTCACACGAAATGGGGGCCAAGCGCACCGAAAGGCGGCCGATCTGAGCTCGGCAATGCAACCGATCGATTCGCAGACCTTCATTTGATTTGAGGAAGAAAAATCGCCTAAAATTTTATTGGATCCGAATGATTAAATGAATTAATGCCCAGGCAGCGCTTACTTTTTTTTCTTTCCTATTTCCCTTTATATTCAATTCTAATAATAACAAAGGAAGTTTCTTGGTGAAAGGATTTCTGCATAGAAATGATATTTGCGCTTTCTTACGAGGTTCGCTTTGCAAAAAAAAAGATCAAAAACTCGTTTTCTTTATTCTTTTCATTTCTTTTTCGTATTTCTTGCTTTTCATTTTCAAAAAAATGTGCATATTCATAGCAGATTTTTTCATGTATTGTTTGTAGTTGTTTACTTCAGTTCTTCAAAATAGCAATTTTTATATTAAAATGTAATTTCGCTAGGAAAAACATTATTATAGTATAAATTGATCAATAGACGTAATGATGACATTTTTGAATATTTATTTGAATGTTTATTATTCAGCATAATAATAACAAGAATAATTTACCGCCAAAGCGGATAAAGGGAGCACATTTTCGTGTTATAGCATCATACACGAATACATAGAATTTTAACATTTTAAAACACTTCAGAGAAAATATAAAAATATGAAAATTAAATTGTAAATTAATTAAGTATACTAATGTAAAGAGAGAATTTAGAGACTTATGTATAAGCATCTATTATTATTTCATATTAAATTACTAACGTATTTCTATATTATCATCTACTATGAAGTAAGTGATTGACTGCTATCAATTAGCAATATGTCTCTCAGTAATTACTTTTAGATACTATTAAGCCTGACAGCAATATGCTCTTGATACAAATAAGCTATAGATAACAATAGGTCTAACTACTCGTAAGGAGTTGATTGATATATTACACGCCATATCTTAGCATTGAAAGTTTCCAAAGGTAACATTTAGTACCATTAAAACATGTACTACTAAACCAATTCACACTATCATTATTTACTCGTTATAATCACTCATGGCACGCTGTTACGAGTTGTTTGATAAATTACATGCCATATCTTAGCATTGAAAGTTACAACGGTACCATATCATTAAAACACGTACTACTATACAATTCCCACTATCATTATTTACGCATTATACTCATTCATGAGACATCCTTACACGTATACGTGCCACTAGACCAATATTTGCTAAGTTAATCTTTTATATTTGTTTATGGCAATTCGTGACGATTTGTTTGATATACTAAATGCCATATCTTGTTATAAAAAATTTTAAGGGGTATCATAATTGTACCATTAGAGCACGTACCCTCTGAGTAGGGAAGATAAGTAAGGCTAGAGCGCTCATGGCCATAAGAAAACGCCACTTACTTAGCAGAAACCGGAAGTTACAGAGCAGCCTTCTTGCCACTGGCAAAAAGAAGCATTGAGCCACATTAGGAGCGAGCAGATATGTGGAAGAATTTGTAAAATTTGTAAAATTGGGTTAACTGGAGCTAAAAAAAGGAATAAATTGACTAAAACAATTTTGTTCCAGCATCAATGAGATTTTTTATTTGTGTCCCTTTTTTCAGGTCTGTATACATGTAAGGTTGTAAATATTGTATATACTGTCCGCACGCCACGAGAAGGCCGCTGAGTTGCTTAATGTGCTCATATTTTGTCGCTGTAGTTGCAGATGAATCTGTTCAGTGTTGGGGGGACAAACAGCCAAATTTGAGTCGATCCATGTTTCATCGATATAAACAATAGAAAGATTTTCTTCTCTATTTTTTCATATTTTTCAGGTGTCTACCTCTCCATGCAAACGTTTTCATTCGTTTAGAAACACGGCCAGAACTCGTTTTTGCGCTACTTGATTTTAGCGCTTTTATTCCCTTCATAACTACAGACTGATCTGCAACTACCAGCGACACCATACGAGCATATTAAGCGACCCAGCGGTCTTCTCGTGGCGTGCGGACAGTACTTTCATATTGTATATATAATGTAAATATTGTAGGTGTGTTATACATGTACATGCATCATAAAAAATGTAATACTTTGTATAATGTTATTCTTCTTTGCATTTTTTATTGCTGCTAACTGCAATAAACTAATCAATTGTGTAAAGAACCTTAGTAGAAAATTCTCTATCTAGTACTTAAAATTGTACTTTATATCAGCTTATATACTGCTAGATCAATCCAATTGTTAGACATAACTTTCAGTTGATAAGTTTTTATTTTGAAGGATAATTATTTAAATAAGAGTAACAGTAGTCAGACCTATAATGCTACACTATTTAATATGTTATAAATATATAAATTTAGTACAAGTTCTCCGGGTGAATAAATGACTATGAAGTAGCTTGATGCTTAAAAAACTCAATACAGGTAATGCAGCCTTATTAAGCTTTTGCCAGTGGCAAGATGGCGGAACGGTGGCACCATCCTTAAATAGGTCATGAGCACCCTGTGGCACGTACCTATTCCGGCTATCTCACGTTCGAACTTGTTCGTGCTCTGTCCTATATTAATGGATTGTTGATAACAGTGAAAAAGTTAATTCGTTTTCAAGTTATCGTATTAAACAAAAAGCTCCCTAGGAATAAAAAAATCTTTTGATTTGGAGACCGTTCTCCCGTTTCAATAATCGTCAATCACGTGCATCCTGCACCCGCACCATCTCATTAACGTTTAAAGCACGCGCAGAGCCGAACCGAAGTGTTCAGCACGCGTTTTCCCTAATGCAAAGATAACTCGCAATGCATTGTTGGAATTGTGTCTACAGACGGACGGACAGCTGGACTTTTCTACGAAAATGTGCTAAAAAGGGGTTTAGAAAATAAGCCCATTTTAAATGAGCTACAGCAATCTAACCTGGTTTACATCATATTTAAAATAACTTTTAAATTATTAACTCTTAACTATACACACATGCCAATGGATTAGATCGTCAAATGTTGATAGATCTGTAGTTTTGTAAAGTTTCCTTCTCCTTTATTGAAAAGCAGTACTACTAGAGTATTATTCCAATATTGCAGATATAAGACGTAGATCTTGGTACACATTCAGCTTTATTTACTCTTTTATGATTTGTTTTTTAAGAATTTAAGGGCAAGTTTTTTTTTTCGTAAAGTATAATAAAATTAATGTCGCCTTATTTCTCACTAGGGTTTTCGTGGTCACAAATTCACGGGTCACCAGCATTCGGTCGTAGGTGTTGCTTTTAACATTCAGGTAAAATACTTTCCCTACCTATAAAAACATAACTGCATTTTAAAATTTAAATCTTTATCTATTTTATTTTACTGTTTAAAATTCATGCTTTGAAGTGGTACTTGAGAAATTCTTTTCACACGCCTTTCCGTTTCCACTTGTCTGTTGCCTTTTTCAATCAAAGTCTTTCGAGGAAAGGTTAAATTCGCACATCCTCATAAAAGAGGCGATTTTTAAAGGCTCTTTTGTAAACTTTAACTAACCCAAATTTTCTGCTTTATTATTTTTAAAAAAGTAATAATAAGATATGACAAAATAAAGGCCTTTATATTTATTCTTAAGTGCGAAATAGTTTATTTTATAATTATTGAATGCCAAAATAAAAAAATGGCTGTACTACAATTAGATGTTTTAACTTAATTGGATTAAGTTTGATTTTATTAAACAGAGTACAAAGACGAATTAATTAATTAATAATCATAATTTAGGCCATTTTATGCATCTATCAGGTATACAAATATTATTTTTTACCTCATAAACTTAACTAAAGGATGACCCAAAAGTCTGGAAATCATTTATAGAACACCTTTCATCGCAAGCCATAGAAGCAGTCGAAACTGCCATTCCATGGACACTCGGCTAAGACGGATAGAATCAAACTACTTCTACCACTCTTAGCCGTTTTTGATTCTAATGTCAGATGGTATAGAACCTATACTATAGATCGTCAACCACTTCTCCCTGACCTCGGCCGCCCATCAGCAGATGGTAAGTAGTGACGTCAGTTCCTGGCCCGTTGCCTAGCGATTCCAAACTTAGGTTTAACTTCTCTGCTTTTCAATGACATTACATCACACTGTTGAATCTAATGTTTGGAATCGCTAGGCAACTGGCCAGGAACTTATGTCATTCTTACCAGCTCTAGTTCATCTGCCTGAAAATAGAAAAAAAAATCGTGGCAGTCCATGAATCCAGGCGTTCGGGGATCATTTCTACTTGTTCTATAATGTTCTTATCAATCTAGGCTTTACGCATATCCTGCATTTAAAATAAAAATATATAAAAGTCACCACATGTCACATCTTTTTCTATATAGGCCAATTTATTTGTATAAATCATTACTGTGGGAAATTTATTTTACCTTCTAACATTTGTAAAGTTGTATCATTAAGATTTAAAGAGAAAATAGTAAATGAAATATTTTACTCCATTACTTGTCGATAAATTCAAATTTGACGTAGTTCGTATTAAAGGAATTTATCTGCTATAGTATTTATTGCAGAATTAATTATGGAAGTTGCTAGGAAGCTAATGCCCGCATTTCCCCCGTCAGCCATTACTAAAGATAAAAAATTAAAATTTTTGCATGTTGCGAATTTGAATTCTCGTGGTACTGCATTCCACAGATTACAGATTATAAGCTCTAATATGTTAAAATGGTATCAGTGACCGATAAATTACACACACTGGCCAATAAATTAGAATCTTCTGTGAAACATATGCATATTTTTTAACCCCTTTATTTACTTACTTTTCAAACCTGCTTATCCGTTAGTCTCGCGGGGGCCCCAGCCCTATGGAGGATCTCCAGCGATCGCGATCTTACGCCATCAGGCGCATGTCCTCCCTGGTAATACCCAAGGGACTCAAACTCAGATTCTCCATGTAGTCTGGCCACCTGGTTGTCACGTGGATTAGCAGAGTTTATTGACAAGAGATAGAAAACGATAAGGTGTTTAAGAAATAAATCCTTTATTTCATAAATCAATAATATTACCATTAGCTTCTGATAATATGCAAATGAAAACTAATAAAGTCATAAATGTTCTTGATAAATTGGCAGTGGAAGTTTAATTTTAATAATCAAAAATAAGCTAATATTTAAATGTTCGTGAAAGTAGCGACTCCCTCTCCACCTTGATGTAGGGTTACTTATCCCACGCATATCTTTATTATGATGTCGAAAGTGAGAGTCTTGATCAGTTAAGAATATCCGTTGTGAAAGTCGAAATCAGGTGATGCAGAGATATGAAGTAGAAGTGCCGTAGAAACTGGGAGATGAGCTACCCAAGAGGACCACCCCGAGGAAATCGAAGGCAATCCCCTTGCAAGTAGACAACACAAAAATCAAATAAATAAAAGCATACGATGCCTCTCGGTCGAGGTACGCACAAGTACTTAAATACACCCTTGGAGATTACACATAAACAGTGACACAGGTATTTTTGGAAAACAAACACTTTTTCCTCACTTGGGCAAAGAATATCTTCTCTGTCGCAAACCACACACAAAAAACTGACGATCGCCCTTGGGCGTTATCTAATTTAAAAATTAGCACCACACACACACACACACACACTTAAATACATGCCGTCAGGCCAATATGAATATCACTATTTCCTTAATACAAGTGATCACCACCGATCCTTGTACAATTTTGCTGAATAAATAATTATCACACAAAACACATCAATAACTATATCGGTGCACTGATTTCTGTACACTGTATATGAGTGCTATTTAAATCACGGGACACCACACGCACTCACTAATTCCCCCGTTGTAACTTGACGATAGCTGTCCTCGCTAGATGCGATTATGTTCATCCTTTTTTAAAAAAAGAAGAAATTATAACAATGTCTATCGACGAAAGAAGACTACATATGAGGTAGTAACTGGTTCCATATTCCATTATGCTGGTCCAGTGCTCAAGTGCTCCAGGATTAGTCATTAAACGGGTTGAAATGAATCGGAGCTTTTACACTCGCTTTGAGGGGTGTCAGGCGGGAAAGCAAAGCGGCCCCTCCGTCTGTCCTCCGTAAAACTTTTAAAGTCCAACACAGTTTAAGCGTGGAAAGGGAACACTGCCTCAGGAATGATTCCTCCTAAACCACACCTTAAATATGAGAGAAGTGTGAACGGAAACACCCCGAGAGCAGTGTTATTCTCCCTGAGTTCGTTTGCGTCAGGTCCAAACAACGAAATAAATTCGTGTAGCACCGCAACACGAATATGAACATGAAATACCGTCAGATTTGATATTTCATATACCCGGCAGTTAATGCCCAATCTAATATTCGAAAATGTCCTACCGTGTAGCAAACGTTCGGCCGTCTCGTTATCTCCGTCGTGGATTAACGCCCGACGCCTTCCATTCCTCGTCGACAATTTTTCGCCGTACTTGTAGCGGGGAATGTAGGTAGCCAAGGAGGAATTCTACGGCGTTCTCGAGCCTTATTCCTAAATCGTCTGGCTCCAGCCGAATTGCGCTGTCTTCCGTCGTGATCCTGGTTTCCCTAGCATTCTCTGGTTCGCCCCTCTCGCCGGCCGTTCTCACGTTGCCGTTTGCGAACGCGTCGTGGCTCCAAGTTTGCGCTATCGACGTTCCTTCGCTCGCTGGCGTATTAGAACTGTTCATGCGACGGCTTTCGGCTTGTCGAGGGCCATACTTCTTGTTCGAAGAAAATGTGTCTTTCTCCGGAGCTCTATCTCGCTGCCATCCCTCACGCCGCCATCTTTCCTTTTTTCTCTCTCTTTCTCCCAAATCACGTGATTCCTTCGGGATGACATCACATCTCCTTGACTCGCTCTCTACGTCATTCCTCTTTTCTTTATTAACCGACGATCTCCGTCGACGCAATCCACGTGACACTGGTTCTAGGCCGACTCTTTGGTATCTTATCCAACCGCTTGGAATAACAACTGCCTAGGAAGATCAGTTTGCAGCATCCGTATCACGTGGCCATACCAGTGCAACTGAGATCTCTCAATGCGGAGAAGTAGCGGCTTAAAGAATCCCTTATTGTGCTGCTGTGCACTCTATCTAGTAGGGAAACACCTGCCACACTTCTCAGAAATCTCATTTCGGCCGCTTGTACCCGCGATCGCACTCTTTCGGTCATTACCCAAGACTCAAGACCATAGGATGAGTCTAATCATAGAACTTTATCAGCGTAGAGAAAAAGGAGTAACTGACTTCGAACGTCATGACTTACACAGTGCTATAGATGAAGGAAGGATGCCACTTTTCCACAAAAGAATTTTAATAATCTTCATAAATGTATACAAAACTCTTTTGTGGAAAAGTGGCATCCTTCCTTCATCTATACACAAGTATCCACAGATCATAAGGTCAGTTATCTTTTATATAGTTTTTAGTTTTACACAGTGCTGTTTGGAACGCCGTGATCGGACATCTGAAGAGTGGAAGAAGATTATATGGTTTGATGAATTACGACACACATTGTTTTGTATCAAAGGTATGCAAAGGGTTTGGCAGAAGGAATGGATCCAGCATGCCTTATGAAAACAACTTAAGGTTCTGATGATGGTGTCATGGATGGAGCTTTTTCTGTGGTATGGAAGTGCTCCCTTGATATTCATGGTAGTCGGTTGCGTTCCAAACTGAACATTGCTGCCTACCACGTCCATCTTGCAATTTCGCATTTTCCATTCTGGATGTGCTGGCTTCTTCGTGTACTGTTCATTGCGCACAGTTGGCTCAGCAGTGGTTTAGCGAGCAGGTAAACGACCTCCGTCATTTACCTTGGTCATCCCAGTTTCCAGATCTCGACCCATCGCTCATAGAAGAATGTTTGGGATATGTTGGACGACATATCGATACCAAGATCCTCTTTCAACAAATATGCGAGGACGAAAGCAATGCCCAAAGGTGATTCAATATAATATTGAACAGTTGTTTCTAATTCATTATCCCCTATGTGTATATACAGGGTGTCCATAATTAAAGGACCTTATTGCAAAGTTGCCTACAGGCAAAATAAGACATCAGAAAAGTAGGAAATTTTATGGAGGATTTAATGAAGGGATGGGAATTTGTTTCAGTGGGGGGGAAAATAGTGAAGAATTTCGACATCAGAGGGCGTTTTACGTTGAATTTCTGTAGTAAAAATGTAAATTTATGTGCCGTCACGCAGCAGCTCTTACCTATAAAACCGAGGTACAATGAACATGTTCAGTGTGTATTCCACTCACAATGATGTGAAGTTTATGAGTTCGCGCGTTTTTAAATGAAATGTTTTTACCAAAACAGTAATTCCACAGTAGCTGCTCTACGGAAATCTCGGACTTTGAAGGTGATGCGAAAAGGTCCCATGAATGTGAAAAACCTTCGAAAATGATAACGAAATTTGAAAAAACAGAATCATTGCCAGTTCGTCCTGGCAGAGGAAGAAAATCCCTATCTGCAGACGCATTAGAGGAGGTTTTTCTTCAGGTGGAAGAGGAGAGAGCTGCAAATTCCCATGGTAGCACCAACGTCCGGCGTGTAGCACAGGCGTTGAATAGGCCACATTCAACTGTCCATAAGATTATGGCAATATCCTCCGATATTATCCATACAAACTTTCACTTATGCAACAGGTGCTTCCATATGATTGCGACGATCGACTCCAGTTCTCACTTCAGTTTCTTGCGGCAGCAGAACGGCCGTGGAATATCCTCTGGACAGGTGAAGCGCATTTTCACTTGGACGGCGCAGTAAATAAATACAACTGCCGCATTTCGGAACCAGAAAATCCGCACGCTTTCTTAGAGGTTCCGTTTCATTCCTCAAAAGTGACGATATGACGTGGATTTACGGCATCATTTATTCTCGGCCCGTAGTTCTTCGAGGCAAGTTCTAGAGCTGCAGTGACATGCTGGATCACCGGGCAGTGATATGTTTCGCTATTAGAGAACGAAATTGTTCTGGCTCTGCAAGCCCGTCAGTACCTTGCACACACAATCTTTATGCAAGACGAAGCTTCTCCACACGATGTACTGTGTTTAAAGGATGTTCTTAGACGACATTGTACAGAATAACGTGTCATAGCCATCACTTCCGTCACATGTGGCCTGGCCGATCCCCAGACCTCACTCCATGCGACTTTTGGCTTTGGGAACATTTGAAACATCTGATAAGTCGTGAAAATCCAAAAACTTCACCTGAATTTAAAGACAGCATTTCACGCCAGGTGCGCAACATTTCGCCACACGCACTTCGGATCAGCTGTGGAACATGCCATCTTGCGATTTCAAATGGTACGGTATCTGAAAATGATGGCCATCATGTGGAACATGTTACGTTGTAATTTGTTGTGTTTTACACATGTTGAACTCGTTATGCTATTGTACACATATGGCTAAATGTGTAATTAGTTATTAAAACTCCCTCTGGTGTTGTCGTAACTAATTTTCATTTCCTCGCTGAAACAAATTCCCATCCCTTCATTACGTTCTCCAAAAAATTTCACACTTTTCTGATGACTATTTCGCCTGTAGGCAGCTTTGCAATAGAGTCCTTTAATTATGACACCTTGTATATGGTTGTTGAGGGTCTATTGTAACAATTAGCATATTTAAATATAACACGCGCGTTCATTTCATCTGAGATATCACATGGAGTATTGCTAGGGCCGGTATTAAAATAGGTAGTATTCGAACAGCGAGCTAAAAGCATTGAGGTTATGCCACCGAAAATTGACAGGTATTGGGAGGGTTACATAACAACCCTTTCCGACGTGAATTCAGCTATTCCGAAATTATGAAAGCATGCAAGAAACGAAGCTTCATGGTTTTCAAGAAAGGGATATCAAGTTTACTAAGTATCATTGGGCAAAACCAGAAGAAGCGCTATTCCTGAGGGTAAAAAGCAGGCCAATCCGAGACCACCCCTTAGCGTACTCCTGATGTCGACCGGAAAGTTCGGGCTCTCGTATCCGGATGTAACCCACCAACACAACGGGTCATTGCGCAGGTAGGTAAGACACAATTATCAACCGCAATTTACATTTGGAGAAGCGACACAAGAGCCACGTTCATAAGTTTTGCCGTGTCATGTTTCAAGAGCGACGGACCAACTGCCGTATGAACTATACCTGGCGGATGAAAAGTGGAAATACTAGATGAGACGTATGTTTATCTAAGCGACTGCAACAAAAGCCGAGGCATGTTTTACCGCCCAAAGAGTTTCTAAGGACTCCAGAAAATGGTACCATGAATGCAAGAAAACGTTTTCAAAAAGCTTCTTGATCGTGGCGGGATACAACTTTAAAGGCCAAACTCAAAGCCATGTACTATCAGACTAACGTTACCCCCATATTTACCCGTAATGTCCCCGATTTGTATGGTACAGAAGTAAACAAGGTATGGCGCATTGGGCATCCTACTATGGCAACCAGCCCGGTTTTTTTTTCATCTTTTGATAAATTGTCATCTATCATTCTATTTAAATATGCACTTCACGGGACAAAGTTAGAAGATGACCAGAGCATGATAGATACAGTGAGGACATGACTAAGTGAACAGACAAAAGCTGATAGTGGCAGCACATGCTTCCACATGTTGCTCGTAAGGTTCGGATTTTAGGGGGAAAACATTACTTAAAAAAGGTGTGTGGAAAAGTGGAAAAAGTTCTCAAAAAAAGTTGTAAAGAAGGTGGAAATATTTTCTCAATACCGAAGGACTGAAATTATAAAATCGTTATTAAAGAACATACATCAGATACACAAAAAGGTGGGTCCACCTAAAATCCGAGCCCTACTTATAAGTTGATGGGGACTATGAGGAAAATTCTCTGTAAAGTAAACATTCGTCGAGTTACTTTTGTACCTTTTGAATAAAGTTTCCGAGAATAAAATGTGGGGCAATTTTTACTTGTCATTAAAATGTTCAAAAGTAATTTTTACTTGACATTAAAGGTCTGATATTCTTTCAACATAGGGTACCACAGTGGCCTCCGTGGATACCAAAGGATTTCTGAAAGTGTGGGATGTCCGCGAAAATACATGTCTTCATACCTCTGATCTTGGGCCTTCTTCTTCTAATTGCGTCCAGTTCGATCCCTCGGGTATAGAATATTTATAGAAAGTTTATTTGGTGTTCAATAACTCTTAGTGTTCCGTAATGTGTTTTCTTATCATGTTTCTTTCAAACCGTTTTCATTATTCTTTATTTTTAGGAAATGTGATTGCCGTTGGCGGTTCCGATTGCATGGTCCACACCTATGACTGCTACACAAAACAAGTGAGCAAATTTTCCCTATTATCCGTACTTGATTTTTCATGTCTCTATATACGTATTTATTTATCTTGTCTTTCAGTTCTGTATTTCTTAAGCATGTTGGAAAATCATTTGATGTGCCATCGAATAAGCCATCATAAATAGATTTTTCCCTACATTGAAGTTGATATTAATTTTCCCTTTATCCCTTTCCATTTGTTATTTTTTTTAATAGTTAACATTGTTAGGGGAGCAGGAAGCTTCGGTGCAGAGTTTGGCATTCCAGGCATCGTCAGGTCTCCTCATGAGCGGTAGTAGCACTGGTCATATCCGCATCTGGGTCCGCAAGAACATATTAAGATGACTCTCTTAACGACAGAAAAACGTAATTGTGCTTGAGTACGATGATTTTAATGATAGTTTTGATCAAATTTAAAGCGGATCCTAGTTATTATCAAACAAGTCACAACATCTTTGGTTGTATTAAACTCTTTTCCTTTAATAAGTTTTTTTAATTGACTTAAAAAGTTTTAGACAAACTTAAAACTATAAATGAAAAAAAAATCAATAGTAATATTTTCCCTAATTGTGGATTTGATAAACAATTGTTAATCATAACAATTTATAACTGCACTAATATCAATAAAGGTTAGTTTTATTGACTTTGTCGTAAAAATGAAGAGGATAGAATGGAAATTTGACACATATCAGGAATCCAAATTGTTTTGATAAAAGAATTAAATATTACAAACATTTTGTTAAAAAAATCGTGATAAGATTAAGCCTAAATTTTCGGACTCCTTTAAAACCAAAGGTTCTCTATCGCACGTTTTTATTATTTACAGGAGAGACGAACTTATTCATGAATGTATATTAATTTACTTTGTCTTAAAAGAAATTTGGAAAAATAATAATTGAGCAATTTCTGAATTATTGTAAATTATTTGTTAAAGGTAACCTTCGATAATAATTTTTGTACGAACATAGATAAATTTCACAATAAAATTTCGGAGTTAGTATCATCAAAATAAACAGATTATTTATTAAATGAAGAACAAGAAAAATGTTGAAACTCTGAATATATTGCAGTTATTCATCGTTTATTATACGAGGGTTATTCGTAAAGTAAGGTTCTTTTGTGAATACCGTTTGATAATTTCCGCGCACGTGTGAATCTTTCGTAGAATCTGACGCCATTTGCATTCACACAATCAGTCTGTATGCTTCATAATGTTACTGTGACTGTGTTAAAGAAAATCGCTCAGCCCGTCAACTGTGAAATACGGTCAGTCATCCGATTCCCAACAGCAAGAAACATGAAAGCTGTGGATATTAATCGTCAGATATGTGAGATATACGGTGATAATGCAATGAGTGACAGCAAAGAGCGAAAATGGGCGAGATTGAAAAGGGACGGGAAAAAGCAGGCAGTTGACACCAAAATTCATGACAACAGAAGATTCAAAATTCGAAGTAGTCGTCGGAATTCGCACAAATTTTAAAGGACAGTTTTGCTTAAAATTGTGTCTGAGAACTTACAGTTCAATAACTTGTGCTGTCGAGGCGGCAAGTGTTACGATACGGAAAACAACCGTGAATCACAGGAGGCAGAGTTCTATGATGAGGATATTCAAAAACCCGTTTTTTCATACGATAAGTGTTTAAACAGGCAAGGAAATTATATAGAAAACTAGAAAATTGTATGTAGATTCAGAAAATAAATGATTTTCTCAAAATTTTTTACTTACTTCGTTTTAATTGTAAACTTACCTTTACGAATAACCCTCGTATATGTGTGTGATGATTTGTATATAAAAATATAAACAAATTTTTACGAATATTATTGCTTTTTATTTACAGTAGTTCATCATAAAGAAGCTTTTACCCGTTTTCCCGGTGAAAAAGGAAAATGATAAAAGTTTGCGAGAACATTTTTCATTTTTCGCTTTTTCTAACATTTTTATCATTTAAAAGAATTTTGGTCGTTATTTGTGGTCTGGGCAATTTCATTTTTTCTTTTACGGTGGGGGGGGGGGGGAGACAGGCAGAGCAACAATTCTTGTGAAGAATAAAAATAATTTTTAAGTCATAAATTAATGATCAATTTTGATAAGCTAATCAACAGATAACATAAATTATGTCTTTTTGCTTTGCAGCATTGAAGTTGTGATTATAGAATTGTGATAGAGAATTTTATTTTATTAAATTCATTAAAAACAAAATTTATAAATGTCCATTTATTAAAATACATAAAACGAGGAAATCACAACGAGGTTAATTGAAGATCGTGTATAAAATTAAACTGCTTATCCTCATAATAAATTGAAATGTTGCTATCTTAAATGCTCGTTATTTTCAAAAATATCATTGCCACAATTCCATAATATTACCGAAGACTTCATTTTTTAAAACGACTATGATTAAACGACTATGATTTAGCACACTGATTAATGCACTAGAAAGTGAGAGATGATGGATCACCAGTATTATAATTTTTTTAGAATACAGAAATGAAATAAAATTATGATAATATAATAATAAACTAAAAACCCAACAAATACCAAAAGAGATTTAACACCGTTTGAACGCACATAACATCGTTTTTAGAAGCATTTTAAATTCGTAAGCGTCATCGAAAGCCAGAGGTTTGAAAAGCTATTTAAGGAGATTAGAGTTTTAACCGGGATCCCACGATTTGTTGAGTTGTTTGCTGCTTGTTGTGAAGTTTCCTTTTATTTCATTTTTTTCCGATTTTAATCGAGCTCTATTGCCAAAATGACTCTCTTCTTTCATCTGATTGTTGAAACATGTATTTCGATAGGAGTCGCAGTTTTCTGAGAAAAAATTCGTGATCGTCTCCTTCCATTCCAGGGGGGAAAGTAGATCAGCTATGTAGTCGGTAATACCCAAACTAAAAGAAAAAGATAAATCATCTTAGTACATTGGTATCAAATTCTAGATGTATTATGAAAACTCTAGTTTAAAATGAATAAACATTAATGAATTAAAGAGATCTATGCAAAAATTTATTTTTGAGATTAAAAGTATATAAACAAAAAATTTTAAAAAACGATATATTCTCTCTTTAGAGCACATGCATATTCCATGGATATAAATGACCTTGCAGCCAATATCGATTATAAATTTTAAAGAACGCAGCAAAGAAGCGTTTTTTTCAACGATATTAAAAGCCTCTTTACTGAATTCATGACGTCGATCGTTCCGTTACCAATTTTTTTCGATTTTTAGATTTTGACTTCAGATTCGGATAAAGGATCACAAAGTAGTAAAAGCTTTAATAGGCACACGCATTTTATCTCTTCGGGAACCTGTGTGCCTATTATAACTTTTACTTACTTTCTTGATGCTCTATTCAAATCTGAAGTCGAAATCAAAAATGTCGAAAAAAATTGGCGACGGAACGACCGATTTCGCGAAAAAAATAACGATGCTTTTAATTAACATCGTTCTGGCCATGGAAGAAGAAGAAGACCAAGAAGCGAAATTCGTAGTGATTTAATGCATTTAATTTTCGAAGCCAGACGGCAACTGGCCGCTGGCATCAGAAGCTTTTGGTTTACGATTTAGCGATATCTTAAGGAGGAGGATAGAATTAAAGGAGGATGTATTATTCGAATTTTGGATTTGCTTTCACATTGTGGAACGCGACACGTTGAATACGGCAATCAGTAGTTAGATTTATTTGTCTTACGTTAAAAACGCCAAGAATTTAAAATACCATGATTAGGAAATGCCCACACGGACTAGGAAAAATATCCTTGAGCCAGTCAGGCGGAGAATTGTGGTTGACTGTCTTTAGGGCGATATGATGAAAATGATGATATATTTACCAACGAGAGACAGGCCAGAGTAGCGTCTAGTGATAGCGCTTTTCCGTCACAGCTCTATGCTCTTTCTATGAGGAGAAGCCCGAATCAGGGGAAGCCACCACGCGCTCTCGCGCTCTAACGACATGTTGAGAAATTGAATATCCAAAATACTATCCAATGAATAACTATTTTATCTTTTATCCACAATTTTTTGATTACACTGGCACTGTTTTGTATTTTTTTTTTGCTCGGAGTGAATTTTTTTTTTAAAGACTGGGGGGCTGCGCCCCCAAGACCCCCCCCCCTCTAACGAACTGATATATACCCCAACCTATTTGGTTACAGGGGGCAGTTGGTTTCCCCCCGGCCGGTTATAGGTTTCGCGACAATTCAATTGGCACTGGATATTCAATTTCTCAACATGTGTTTAGAGCGCGTGGTGGCTTCCCCTGATTTGGGCTTCTCCTCATAGAAAGAGCATAGAGCTGTGACGGAAAAGCGCTATCACTAGACGCTCCTCAGGCCAGGGCCAACACCACCTAAAGACAAGGCCTGCGCACGGAAATTTCATACATTTTTACATCATCAGACCTACTCATAATTTAGAGCTTATTATTTGTAGAAATGCGAATAAAGATGACTAGTTATGACGTTTTAAAAATGTATAAAGTTTCCGCGCTCAGGCCTTATCTTCAGGTGATGTTGCCAGGACACCCAAAAGTAACCTGACCACTGGAGTCCGAGCAACAATCCATCATTCATTGTTTCCATCTTCGATTTTAACAATCAGTATCTTTTCGTTTGTTCGATTGTTGGTCGAACTACCATGATCAGAAGACTTTTACGCGTCAGGCGTAACCACCGAGAGAGAAGGCCTCCGCAATGAAATGTAATGCATTATTGCATCATAGATAGGGCATTGTTCTTAATGCATGGTTACATCACGTAGCCTAGATCAAGCCAAATAGAAAGACCGGCCTGGGCACTAAGTAGATCGAGCAACAATGCAATCTTCATTGTTTCCAACAAACTAAAAAACGCTGATTGTTGAAATCCAAGATGGAAACAATGAAGAATTAGATTGTTGCTCGATCTACTTTGGTCATGTGACTTTTTAGTGCCCCGGCCTGTCGTCTTTCTCGTGGGCTACGGCCTAGATGCGTTCGCTGGGCAGGACTTAATCGTGAAGTTCAGCAATGTAGGGCATGGTCTATTGACAATGTAACTTTCATTGTTTCCATCTTGTATTTTAACAATCAGTGTTTTTTTCCTTTGTTGGAAACAATGAAGGTTGGATTGTTAATAGACCTATCTTCAGTGCCGGAGCCTGTATTTCTCGTTAGCCTCGGGAGGGCACGTAAAGCCGTCGTTCCCGGCTGTTGTCATATGAGGGAAGTCGTTAAGCCATGTCAGAAGGCTGCTGGCGGCTAGAAAATCTCTGACAATTAAATTGGCTACTAGACCATATGCAATCAATCTTTAATCGCAGTTCTAACGCCAGTTAGGTGGTGGCGTTCTAACCAACACCTAAAAAGAAAGACTCTGCACGGAAACCGTCATACATTGTTACATCATAAGAAGTGCAAATTTATGGCTTATTATTGGTAGAAATACGAATAACAATGCCCTTCTTTAATAAAGTAACAATGTGTGACGTTTCTGTGCAGAGGCTTTCTCTTTAGGTGTTGTTGTTCTAACACGGTCTGCAATATAATGTCCGAAAGCTCCATTGTAGCTCCATTGTTAAAAAGTAGTGATTGACAAAAAGGTCGATAACAGTGCAAGGTAGCAATGAGACCACGTTGTATAAAATTTGCTGTGATTTACGGCCGTGCAGCGAACTCTTCAAAAATGGACGCTCATTTCTTTAACATTTGTGTAAATACAAATCTACAGGTTTATTCCGATCTTGATGAAATTTTGCATACTTGACCTTCAAAGCACGAGGAAGGTCACTGTCTACCTCAGATTTCGAAAAAATAACTACCGATAATAAATCGATGTTCATGATGGGAGGGCATATTAATAAGAGGTATCGCATGACCAACAATGCAAGGCAAAATTCGTGCAACAATAGGTATCAACAATGGTATATACACACATTTCACAAACACTATGCACGGACCAACAATATATATCTCATGACCAACAATGCAAGACAAAGTTTGTGCTATATAAAAAAGGTTCACTTTGTAACAATGCATAGAATTCCTGTTATTAAGGCTTTTCTTAGAATTGAGAGTACTTAGTACTTAACAATTTCTTGAAAATCTTTAAAAATGATCAGTAACTGGAGATGATGGAGAGTTGGCAGACTATTGAGAAAGAATGGAAAGACGACAGAGGAAGCACTCCTTTAGCTCCGTGCTGGATTGAGCAAATGGTAAGCATATCAATAGAAGAATCGGTGACCGCTAGACTACACAAAGTGATGAATAGCCAAGTTTTGCTTCAAGACATCGATACAGAGTGGGAATTGTAAGAACATAACGTGTACATGTAAAGTAAGATTACGTGACCAAGAAATTATTTAGGCTAGCTGTGGCATACATGGAGAGATCCATCCATTGTGAGCATTTAAAAAATTTATTTTTCGAATTTTCTTTAAGAATTTTTACTGATTAGATCTAAGCGTTTTCATAATGTTTATTTTTAAGATATTGCAAAATTTAATCAAAAAAAGGAGTCCGAGTTACAGCGGGGTTATCACCTAGCTTATTTGGTAGCACAGCAGAACCAAACATTTCCTAAAAATACATTTTGACTATATTCTGTGTGAATTTAAATATTTTGGAAACTGAGATGCTGATAATGCGATGACTGAACGTTCGTTTCCAATAATTATTAATAATGAGCATAAAATGATGATGTAGCGACAGGAAAGGCAAAGGTGTCACACGTGTCTCCCTTGAACTCCCTATCAAAGTCCGGATGACTGGCAAAAATTTAAGTGTCTCGAAAGGAAAGAGAAAGAACGAGTATTGGTCAGAGAAACTCTGCAGCTAAAACACGAAAAGCAATACGGGTATTGAAAACATCTGAACAATGGGAGTTTCGAATAGAGCAAGAGGGTATAAGAGCTTTTACGTCAAGGGCAAGAAAAATTTGGGTCTAAAGTATCTGGTGATGTTCCCTGGTGGTGAAGATGGATATCATTTTAATCTGAGGCAAGTCAAAAAGAATTTAAATAAAGTCTCGGTATATCACCTAGAATTCCTGTTTTTCGGATTTTTCTTAGAATGGATAGAACCTTAGAATGGATGTTGTATTGATTGAGGTATTATTTAACCAATTTGTTTTTATAATTTGTCCTGTTTAGCTACATGTGTAATTATCCCGGGCAACGCCGGGTCCTCTGCTAGTAATAAATAATAATTGCACACAAGGTGGTAAGACCCTTAAACGAAGCTAACGAGAAAGACAGGCCTCCAAGCGGAAAAGTTACCCGACCATCGTGGTCGAACAACAATCCCCACCTCTATTATCCCCGAAACGTCAGTTTTTTCAAGGTATTACCACCCTGTGTTCAATTTTTATTATTTATTATTCTTCGTCACAGCTAAAACTCCTTTTTGGAACGTCAAGATTTTATTAATGTCTAAGTAGCTTAAATGATATTAAATTCGATTAGCTTTCCTTAGTCGGAAAGAATATGATTTCTTAGTGAATTATAAAGCAACCTTAATATTTATACATATTAAGAGCGCTATCAACAGAGACTTAAGGTGTTTTTTTTTTCAACTTGCCTTACAGCTTACACTTTCGAAACTGGAGTATTTTGAAGGACCAATAAGAGAGAAATACCGTACAAGTAACAAGTCACACAAGAAATAGGCTGAAGAAAAGATAAAGCAAACTCTGCGGCTCTTAATGAAGGTTCCCCCTCAGAAGATGAGACTGATAATATATTGTTTGCCATGAATATTATCATCGGTCTGATAATAAATAAAACTGGATCCAGTGTACCATTTGCTATTTATGGGCGCATTTCAAGCCATGTGCACATGAGGACCCCTATTTCCTTTGCATTAATTGCAAAGCGGGTGCGATTTTTTGTGGTTAATCATAAAAAAATAAAGTTAGAACGTGTGTTGCAACTTACTCAAGTGCTTTTGCGACGTACCGCGAGTTAATTGCAACAGTAGAGAAAAATGTTACAATATTTTTTTTTTTTAGAAAACTAATGTACATATACTTATTAAACTATATTTATTCTGACTATAGTTGTTTTAGTTTACCATTTTTTTATTTCTATTTTTGTAATCTTTAAGAAAAAAAAATATTTTCATACCAACTTCGTTCTCCCCTACTCTTTGTAGCTATGAGGCTTTTTTTGTTTTTTTTTTAAGTTGTTATATGATCTTGCTCGCTATTAATGATTTAAATTGCTATGGGCGTATTTTAATCAGTACATTCGCTCGTCGATATGTGAACTTCAGACTTGTTACGTTTATGTAAAAAACTTCATTTAAAGTGCGTTTAATCTTTACGTACAAATAGGAACTGACTTCTGGGACACAAATCGTTCATAAGTCGACGAACGAGTGTATAATAAGCTCACAATAAATTCGTTACCTATTCAATGGCTGTAAAACGTCTCTGACATATCTATGTTTCTTTATACGCTCCTTTACATTGCATAAAGAATTCAAAGTACATTCGGGAACGGAAGAGTCGAACACGGAAGACGATATTATGTTCTGCACCATCTCCATCAATTCGCTTAGAGAATTAATATCGCCAGGGTTTCCAGATTCTCTTCGCCGGCGTCCTGTTCCCGTTCGATTCAGTGCCATGAGAAGCAAATTGAGTAGAAACACACCGAAGCTAAGGAACGCCAGAGCCGTAAGAGCCGTGTCGTAATTAGAGTAATAAGCCATTCCTCCGCTGCTGCCCCCGTACCCACCACCTCCACCGCCATAACCGCCGCCTCCACCGCCATAATCACGACCTGTTGCAACGGCGCGTGAATTGTCCGAACCGAGTGTTCGATGCGTCAGAGACCTTAGCCCGAGGCCACCGGTAATACTATGCAGGACATCTTGGATGGACGACGGTTTCGATGACAATGGGACGCTGAAGACGGATAAAAGCAGAGCGAAGGTGAGGAAGGTCACGTGGGCTCTGTCCATCGATGGCGCCTCCCTTGCTATTCAGGGAGTCATCTGGAAACTCTAAAAGCAGAGGGAGAGAGAAGGAGTTAGTGATAGGAAAATCATTACAATTAAATAGGATATTATTTTAAGAGAATACAGATTTTAAGCGCTTATATACAGTCCCTGGCCAATTTATTAGACGCACTTACATTATTTCGGATAGCCACGAATATCAACTAAATAAATGAGGATTATTGTAATCTTGAGGTTTTTTAATGGAAAATTTTGTTATCTAAATATTAAATGAAACTCATGAATTAATTTGCATTTATTTTAAAAATTAAAAGTTTTTAGAAAAAGAAACACTAAATCATTACTTAGTGGAACCACCTTTGGCGGCAATCAATGCTGTGATTACGTGTGGAATACTGTTAATGCAAGGATGATGATTCCAAACATGAATGATTTTCTCAATCAGCTGGGTTTTGGTGGTTATGACTTCTTTTTCCACTTCCCATTTCATGAACTCCCAAACATTTTCGATGGGATTCATATCCGGCGAATTTTCTGGCCAGCTCAGCAAAGGAATATATATATATATATATATTTGCAAATAGCTTTGGACCGACCGAGCAGTGAGACAAGGGGCCCCATCTTGCATAAAACTAAATGGTCTCCATGTGGGTCTAATAAATTGGCCAGGGACTGAAGGTTATTCATCATCCTTAAAATTAAAAGAGACTTACAAACACTTAAACAAGACAATTAATTATATTTGTTCGAATACCCACTTCAATAACAACCAGAACTACCAATAATAAAAATATCTTCACAAATGATATGAAAATATTATGACGTAAAGGAAGATGAAACAAAAAAAACCCTGAGTTCATCTATTTTTTAACGAACATTTTAACCCATAATATTTAAAATCCTAAAAAAATATTCTTGGATGTATTTTAGAAAATGGAAAAAGAACTTTTTCGTTTCTCATCATTTCCGTTCGAATGATTTATCACATGCCATATATTGCCTTTCGAAAACGTTAATGGTTACAAAAACCACTATCCCCAGAATTTCGACCCGACTGGGAGAATTTGGCCCAAACTTCATAGTAATAATAGATCTTGTCTAGAGGAATCTGCATACCAAATTTCACTCCGTTACATATTATTTAGACTAGCAGTGGCATCCATTTTGAGCGGTTAAAATTTTTTTTTCGAATTTTCATTAAGAATTTTTACTGTATTAATTCTAAGCGTTTTCATATGTTTATTTTTAAGATATTTCAAAATTTAATGCCAGTTGCGCGAGATAGGAAGAGGGAGCGCAAAGTTGGGTCCCGAGGCCCGAACGCTAACACTACCTGCTTTCTTTGTGGTTAGACCGGCCATTTTGTCGGTGAAGCCCCATTTGGTCGCCTCCCATTTGGTCGCCTCCCTTTTGGACGCCATTTCAGCGCCATTTGGTCGCCTCCCATTTCGTCGCTTGCATCCTCTAAGACTTTCTATTAACTAACTGTATTTAAATAAATACTAATAAAGCCAAAATTATTAATTAATAATATTTAAAATAAAAATCATATAATATCAAAATATCATATTTATTCCTCATTTTCATTAATATAAAAAATTCAAAAAGATATCAATATGGTTAATTTAATTTAAGAAGTAAATTAAAACCATTTCCAAGTTCTAGATTTGACCTACTTCCAAATTTGACCTTTTGGCTGAATTTTTTCAGCAATTTCCAAGTAAACGGATAAAATCAAGAAAGCTTGGCTATAAATAAAACGGATAAGCAGTTACTGTTAAATTCGGACAGGGGCCCCCATTGGTGAATCTAGTTTGATCCAATGGGTGGCCCAGTTACCAAAACGGTGATCACGTTTTCAAGGGTTATTTTCGGCTCATCCGAAATTTTATAACTGATACAGGTCATTAAAAACATGCGGAAGAAAATGAGTTTTTTCTTTTGGGTGCTGGAGGTATTCCTCCTAGACCTTCAGCAAAATATATGCGACTGAACCTTAAAATCCAAACTCTAACAAACACCTTCTTGCAAAGCCCACAGAATTCTGAAGACTTGAAAATGTTCATGGATGCTGTCGGTTATGCCATGAAACTGGCCAAGCCTAATTTATGCTTTTCATTGATTGTGAAATGGTTGTAAATGAAATAAATACATCTTTTTTAAAAGTCAATATTGTAACATGATAAAATAATTTGACAGTTGTAGGACTATGGAAACATTTCCAGCTTCTTTCCTTTGTACTGTATTCAATTGTATGGTGCAGTTAGTTACTTTACTTCTAATAATAAGGCATCAACATGTAATTAAGTAACACATGCAGAAAAATACATTTTATTACCGTGGCTCATCAAGACCCTATGGGCTGAATAAAGAACAGGCGATCAAATGGGAGGCGTCCAAAAGGGAGGCGTCCAAATGGGAGGCGACCAAATGGGGCTTAACCATTTTGTCCGTTCCTGCCCCCAGCAAGTGGCTAGGGGATTGTAACGCTGCCCCCCCCCCCCCAAGACGATTTTCTCGTTTCTTTTGTTAAAAAAAAATTCTTGATAAATGTAATTATTGTATTGATTTCCCGATAATTTTATTCAACGATGAAAAAACTCTTATCGCGGAACCCATCGTGAACACGTTTTTGTGTAATCAAGAGCACGGATGATTTCACCCATACTTCCTAAAGTCACCCAAATGGGTGGATTTACAGTTTCGTGCACACTTTTTGCCAAACTTTCATGATGATTTTCGATCGAATGATATATTACATGCCATATGTTGCCATAGTTTTAAACACCAAGTGACTGCTACCCCCCACAACTCCGACCCTATTGGGACATTTGGACCAAACTATACAATTATGTTGACTATGTTTTTAAGCAATTTCAAATATTTGGGTGACTTTCGGTGAAAATCATGAACGTTTGGCAGTGAGTGTGCACGCAACTGTAAATCCACTCATTTGGATGACTTTCGGTAAAAATCATGAACGTTTGCCAAAAGTGTGCACGAACGTTCATCTATGCCTCGTGAGCACCACCATTTCCACGTCGCTTATTTTCTATGGTGCCATTTTTACCACAGCAGCACGCGAAAAGTTTACAAACTCCACAGTTTCTGAAATGCTGCCATACGTTACGTAAAGATATGGGCCCCTCTAATTCCCACCCCAGTGGGCCAATCGAGACCAAACTAAATAGTCATATGCTAGTGGTAAGCTTACATTCCGAATTTCAATCTTCTGTGTCAAAAAATGAGAAAATATGAAGAGGACAAACGGGCATAAGAAAACCAATAAGTAGCTCCAGTCGTCTGCTACTTAATAAATCAGTTGCCGATATGTGTTGAACATATCCCCGAAATGGAAAAAAATGGGACGTCTTTGATAAGGCGTCTCGTTAATTTATTCCATTTACTAATTTTTAAATATACCAAAGCACAGCAGAAACTTAAAAGACAGTTACGGTATCTTTGCACTTGAAGCACTTGTCGTTTACAATGGAGTCAAAGCAGAAGTCCATCATCTTTAGCAGTGTTTCTTAAACTTTTTATCTCGCGATCTCCTTTCACACTTAAAAATTCCAAAGGACTCCTGAAACATTGGTGTCCCAATGTTTTTATGTTCCATAAATTTTTCATGACAAACTTGGAGGTCGCGATCCTCACTTTAAGAAACACTGATCTAAAGAACACGAATGAGATATACTGGATACGGTACCACTGCATCTATCTATCTGTGCGTACATAGTACATATACGACAGTTTCTGAAATTTTTTTAATATTTGAATACTCATTTGTATTAAAACTCAAATGCTCATATCAATTAATTATCTTCATTCATCAAACAACAGAATACAGAATTTAATTAAAATCTGGGGTTCCCCTTCCATCTTGGAGGAATTAACTTAAGTAGAATTTAAAAATACAAAAAAAGCTATTTTTACAGAATTTATTTTTTGCTTAATCCCTCAAGGCAATAAGTTTTATTCATTTTAACAATTACAAACAAAAAATTAAATTTAACTAATATAATTTACAATATGAATTGGAGAGTTCTCTATACTGTCATTGATCATGCTGATACAGGTCCTGCAGTACATAAAGGAAAAGAATTTGTTTCATCAATCAGAGAATCTGCGTTTTATCAATCACAGAATATGTCATACTCACTTCTCGCTCCTACCATAAGCGTAGTACGTATCATAAATTATGCTTCTTAAAATTTCACAAGTAGTTGAACAAGAATAAAAATATTAATTAATTCTTGGTTTCAAAATAATTATCTGAGAAATCCCATTTCATCCTAAGGAACTTAGTCTTTTAGCGAGATAACACAATCCCAAAGAGGGAATGATTAAACTTCGTAACACTCCTAACGCTGCCAAGATAGGTTGAAAAAAACGGTGTAGATGGGGTGCGCAGGAATTAGGAAACGCGCATGCACCACTTTCTGTTCCTTCCTTTACTTCCGACCATAGAATTGTCAGAGGCAGAAAAGAGTAAACAACGAACGAATTAACCAATAAAAATGCCATATTGTGTTGCTCCTTGTTCAATCAATTCGCAAAACGCAAATTTATTGAGTAAAGTAACGTTTCATCGATTTCTGTGTACCGTTTTATGATCTCCGACTCGATAAAAAATTAATGATAAATCGCAGCACTCGGCAGTCAATCTGAATTTTTTCGAATTTTAGTCACAGCCAACAACGAAAGTACAATTATTTCGAAACCGGAAATATATCCTGGCACGAAGTAAGCTAATGTTTGTAAACATGCACAGGTGAATGGGAATGTGAATGATGTTCAGCCTCCTTGCAATACATTAAACCATTAAGATTAATCGTTTCAGGCAAGAAGTCGAGTTCGAATCACGTTGGACGATGCCATTTATTGTTTCTTAGCAATAGGGATAGGGAGGCATAATGAGTGACGTCAAACTGTTTTAATTGAAATTTGATTTTGAGCCTTTATTATGAAAGATTTTCTTTATTATTAACAAATCAATGTATATTATTATTATTTTAACCAAAATGCACTATAATAACGTGAAACTACACGAGGACGTCAGCGATAAGTTGGCAAAGCACGCTCAACAATATAATGGCGAATACACGAATTAAATCATTACATGTCTTTTTATAAAATAATCAATAGTAGAAAATGAACTTTAAGTTTGCTGCAGATTTAACAAAATAATAATACAGGGTGCTTTTGCAAAGGATGTCGTGAGACACCTAGCAAAGTTCTGCACCCTAAAATAAACACAAGTTTCCTCATACGTTTTGTCGAAATTGCATTCCTTAAAGGAGTAAACAGCTCGTGAAGTTTGGTTCACAACTCCGTCCATAACGTAAACAAAAGCGCATGGAAAAAAGTAAACACCACCACGTGATCCATTAACAGCTTTCTGCGAGGTACTTGTGCACTAATGTGTTGGCCCTAAACTCAATCACTCTCACAGGAAAGCCAAATTAGGCTAATGGAAACTGCGTGATTGAAAACATACTTCAATTAAACATGCTTTTTCAATTGTCGATTTTAAAACGTAGAAATCTTGCGTTAACAAAATCGCGTTAATGACCACTTGTAGTTATTTTAAGATGCAGAACATCATTCGGTATCTTACGACATCCTTTTCAAAAGCACCCTGTATATGAATTATAAATCTATTATGATATCTCATAGGGAATAGCTACCAATCTTTCGAAATGTCATCTGGGTTTGTGCTTAAAAAATAACGTATTGGGAAAAAAGTTATACTCTCATCCGTGACGGGAAAGAATAATAAATACTGTATGCAATATATGAAAAAGCGTATATTTACGCAGTATACTATATGCTAGAAACCAACCGACCCATGTGGTTATATGCAGGGGTCGCGGTACCGATCGCCATTGTCGCCAAATGTGATCAGAAATTTTCGATGGCGATAATTTTTGTCAGTTGGCGATTACAGTGACGATTTCGTTTTATGATTACTATGACATAAAATTGTTTTTTCTCCGTGTAATATTTCTAAAATGTGGAGCTAACTAACGCTTGAAAATTTGTACTTCCGGTTAAAAAACTACATCAGCTACACAGCAAACGATAAAATTAAGATTCGTTTTAACCAAGTACTTCACACAAGGCGGCTAACTTTTGAAGGATCTGTCAAGGCCATTATTGGCAATTTTCAATCATTAATAGGCGTGTTAATGTGAAGACTCATCTGCCAAGTCACAACGTTTATTAAAGAATATATAATATTACGTATTTCTTTTTGTTGCATATTTTTTGTGTGAAATACCACGGCCATCTTGTAGGTTTCAAGATGGCCGTAGAAATTGAACCATTTATCCATGTTATGCAAGAGTTTTCAAAACTCCAAAATTGATCTTAACAGCATCTTGCCATTGTTGGGTACAACCACTGAAACTACTCAGCAAATGACTAAATCTCTTGAAGGCTATCACTTGCAAGAAGTCTAGAACTTAATTGAAACCAAAGGCTACTCGCTCGGCTATAATTGTGCCTTAAGACAAAAAACTGAAGATGCTTACAAATTCTTTGGCAGAAAATTAGTGGGGCATTTGAAATTAAGATTTGAGGAAAATGCTGATACTATTCTTAAGCAAAAATTAATCGAACTATTTTCTGTTAATTTTCCAACAAGCAATGCAAAAGAAAATTTTATTTTTGCATTCGCATTTTAAAAATTGCAAATACTGGAAAGGAAACATAGCTAGTCTTATTACAGAAAATTAAACTTTATTTAAATTGCTAACTAAAGGCCCCTTTCACACTCCCACATACGCGGGCAAAATCATTGGGACTTATTTCCTCTTCTAAACAACATAGCAAATATATTAAAAATGTTGCCTGTTTCAACAGTTGACTTTGAAAGAGGATTTGCACAGAAAAACTTAATCAAAACAAAAAACGGAAATAAACTGAAAATAAGCCATCTTTAATATTTGAAGAATATATACATTTATAGACCTGAATTGGTGAATTATGATTCTGAAAAGTCATGTGGAATTTGGATGTCAAAACCTCGACGACTTATGTGTAACTTTAGATTTGCGACGACATTAATTTTCTTTTGTAATTTTTTAATGTGACATCTTATGCTTAATATTGTATGCAGACATATTAAAGTATTCATTTCCATTTCAATGAGTGTGTAGAAATTTAATTTTTAAGATTTTAGATATTACTTATTAATTTAAACTAGTTAACATGTTAAAAATGAAATGACAACTATAAATTTGAATTTAAATCTTGAGTTATGATGAATACAAATTGATGATAATTCCCAACAATGGTTCTACAATTTTGGCGATAAAACAATTTTCTTGGCGAAAAAAATTCAGTTTTGTCGATTAGATTGGCAAAAGATTTGGAAAATTCAGAGCAACCCCTGTATATGCTGTTTACTATACGGTATATCGTAAAATATAAGCATAATATATGGCGGCATGAACAAATTCGGTATCAAAATGTTACAGTATTTAAAAAGTAATAAGTTAAAATATCAGTGTTCGAAATACAGAAAAAATAAATAAATAAACTAAATATTTATTGATGAAAATAGGAAAGAAAATTTCTCAGCCTGGATTCGAACCGGGAACCTTCTGCTCTTCAAAGGTTCCCGGTTCGAATTCAGGCTGTGGAGCCTTTATCAATAATTTAAACACCTGAAGTTTGGCGTAGGATAAGCCCTCATCGAACATTCTTGAGATACTCTTAAATACTTATTGCTTTGTTATTAATAAGTGCATTAAATATTTCATCTGCAAAATCTCTCATACTGGAATAAAAAGCAGCGATTAATCTTTTCAGTTAAAAGTACTACAATCGCCCACATCAGTCATAAGCCTCATCCCTATTCCTACTCTGAACGACCAAGTCTATTTTAAGCTTCTACGATGTTCGTTCAAACAACTAGACTTTATAACCGATCAACTTCGCTTAGCTCAACTCTTGCCAAGCAAGCGAAAACGCTTTTGGAATAGACTGTACCTTCGAAGAAAACATACGGATGTGTGCCAAGCAGCCGGAGAGGGGCATATTGAACACCTGTAAATAACCATATCAAAATTTGATGATATGACGAATATTCTGTACTTTACTGCGCCTCTGTATGTTATTTTAATAATAAATACAGCATTTTGAACTCGATTACGGACTTTTGAATCTACCTGTATGAATATTTACGGAATCTTTTCTTGGCACTGCATGGGTTCCTTATCGGCCGCGGTGGCTCAGTGGTTGCGATATCGCATCTGATGCCCGAGTACGCGGGTTCGATCCTGTCCGAGGACGACGAGGTTTTTTCAGGGGGAAATCCTGAGATCACATTTGCCGGCTGCACGTTGGTCCCGCGTAAACATTTGCCGGCTGCACGTTAAAGAACCCTTGTGAGGCAAAATTTGCGGCCCCTATAACGCCGTCCTGAAATGATTATAGCAGTTGAAAAGGACGTTAAATACCAAACAAACCAATACCAAACAGAATGATTCGCTTCCTTAATGGGTTCCTTAATCAGAATTGATCAATCTCTAAATGATTCCAAGAATTTAAAATTATCGCTGACCACATGGCTCCCTATAATCCATGATATGTGTTATCGCAGGGAGATGGAATCTTTCAGTAAGACAATGCTCCATGTTATAAGACCCGAAATGTCAGCGAGTGATTCAAAGAGCATATGGGAGATTTTGCAGTAATCGATTGTCAACCAAAGCCACCGGATTTCAATCCAATCGAATATCTCCAAAATCCTACTGCACGTGTACAACTTAGGACTGCCACACAAATCAGTAGATGATCCGTATCCTTGTAGGATATTTCAGGCCTTTTGTGGAATCAATGCCCAGAACCTAGTTCTGCAGCCGACAGTGGAGTAAAATCGTATTAGGTGGGATTTAGAATAACGCGTTATAATAAATGCTGACCGATTAATGTAGATGAAGTAAGTATACCTGAGTTTGATAACAATATTCTCCAAAATCAAATTTAAAAATTTGAGTAAAAACCCCAACAATAAAAAGAAAACAGAAAAAATTAAATAATTGTTAAAAAAGACCCACCCCCTTCCCTATTTGAAGTGTAGCATAAATTTTATGTGATCATGTATTGATATTTTTAATTTTTGTAGTGGTTTTGCTTAGATACACCCTGTTGTATACATGTGTATTGACATAAAGTAAAGCAAATGATAATGAAGAAGACATAAAAAATAACCAGAATGTAATTTTCATATAAATTCGATTTAACAGACTTTAAAATTTCCAGGCTAATTTTTAAGATATGATCATTATAATAGTACTATAATTATATTTAATCGATTATTATGGGAATTTACAAATATCGAATTAATTTTGACCATAAATTCTATCAATGTGAATAGAGAATAGGTTAAGTGCTAACCGTTAACTAAAGTACGGTAAATTAGAGTTAACTAAAGTTATAGCCGTTACCTTTCTTGTTCTTCTTCCAGCTTCATCAAAAGAAAATTTTTGTCCTACTACGAATTTATAGCGAATTTTTGCTCCTCCCATTTAATATGAATCGGTGACGAAATAAATACGCAGAAGGTCAGATGTCAGCGTCCGTTTAGCTTTATGGTCACTCACCGTCCGCGCTCTGTTACACTTCCTGTCTTTCCGGAAGCAAAGAATATCATCATCAGTCGAGGTCGCATGCTTTCAACCATTATGGAAAACTTTAACTTTGTTTCGTTGCTTTCCATTAAATTTAATAACCGGATAAATATATCTTATGACTATTCGATTTGGTACATCGAAGAGCAATTTTGAGAAAGTTAGAATCAAAATTCTAACGAAAAATACGAAGTTCAAAGGATGATCCCAAAGGCTGAATGCAGAACATAAACATATTAAGAGAACTGATTTTTAATGTTGGTAGCCTACGTATTAACTTAATGTAAATAATTTTCTTATCATATACGTTTTATATTGATAAAATTGCATGTATAAAACATTCGTTTTCTTTTTTCCTAATTTAAAACGAGATTATCTACATCTAAATAAGAACAGATAAAATTTGTCAAGAGTCTTCCCGAATAATTTATTTCTATTAGGAGGTGTCTTTAGAAGAAACTGGACGTTTAAAAAAGAACTCCCTCTATTCGGTAATAAGTATCCGATTTGGGATTTTATGAAAAAATTAAGAAAAGCATGCCTCACGTACTGACAAGTAAATGTCAGATTATATTAGTCGGCAAATAAATAAACAACTTCCTTTTATTATTAACTGTGACATGGATCTTGTGACAAAACTTCAAAATATGGTAGATTTATTTTAATTTCTATAAAATTAAACTTAATTAATATTTTATATGAAATTTGTACTTTAAATTTTATTGAATAAATTATTTTGAGAAACTGGACACTTATTTATGGACAATAAAAAAAATGCCAAATTAGAAAATTTAAAAGCAATCGATAGATGCATTATGGTTGGCAAATGTGCCACCAAATAAATATTGTATCAAATCTTTATAAAATCAACACACCAGCAAATCTTTCCGTTTAAATACATAAAAATAAATATAAACGCTTCATAGAGTAATATAGGAAATAATCTAATATAATTAGATTTTAATTTTAAAAAATCATTAATTTCTTAGTTTGTATAGATTTAACAACAACCACGATGACACAAAAAGTGATAACTGAAAAATGAAGTGCAAGTTGTTTTGAAAGAGAAAGTTTCATAAACATAGATTAAAGAGAAAGTAAGGATTATAATGTCATATAGTTTTTTCATGACAATCATTTACAGCAGAAATTAGACTAGCAAATTTCCGTTAATCCCTTGATGAGGGAAGATCAGATAACTTTCAAGAAAGGAAACGTAAGGAAAACTATCCTTTTTGGCAATGACTTTGATTAAGAGGGTCGTCATGGCTAGGGAACCGCTACGAATGGCTCTGCTTCACGCATCTGCACTTCTTCCCCGAGCGGTTTTGATTGGCAACTCACATGTGCTCCGCAAGTGCTTTAAATGTGACATTTTATTACAGCTGTGTACCGTTTGTCAGATTGTACGAATGCATAAATTGCTTTATTATAACGGATATAGAATTAACGCTAATATTTTAACAGGAAAATCTACTTTGGCCTTTCTACACGATTGTCAAACGTGGAAATCTTTTATTTCAATTTCCGCATTTGTCGGGTTTTTCATATATCTTCAGAATTTTTGAAATATTTTCTAGTAGGAAAAGATTAAATTAAAAGATACTTTTTAATATATTTTAAAATATAGTATTACACTCTAAACTCGAAGTCATAAATTTTATATGAATTATTAAAGATAAATTGAATAAAAAACAATATTCAAATTCTTTATTACGCTTGTGTAATGAAAAAAAATGTAATTAATCTTAAGCATATGAGGTTTGGTCAAAGATATTTTAATAGAAATGTCTTAAACGACCCAAGCGTATTATTCCTATTTTATAGCTTCCGTGCATTGCAGTTTCCTATTTTTTAGTTATGCTAATTCTGCTCGTTATTCGATTTCATTATGCGTAACAAATAAAATATGAATGTTTGTGCGATTTTTTTCCTTTTGTAATTTTTTATGTTCAATCTTAGAGAATGAGCTGCAAATAATAAATAATCATCTTTCGTTTATGCTCAGTGGCTTTTCAACGTTACGTACGACAATAATAAAAAGGAGATGGGCCAATCAGAACAATGGGACTGACTTTCAAACTCTGGTGTCACAATCCTTAGCATCCAGAAATAAGAAATTTTCATTCATAAGAGCCGATGAAAATTTGAAGGACTTCTTTCTAATAAGAGGTAAGGATTATATTGCAATACAGTAATTAAATAAAAGCTCTTTTAATGTAAAATTTCAGCTTCAGAAATAGCATTATGCTTGTTTAAAGGTTATGATAAATTATTTTAAAACAAATGAAATTATTCCTATTCAAAGCTTAATATCAAGCTGAATATTTATTTTTTAATTGGATACGCGGATATGGATTAAACAATGTTTAATTTTAATTTTTAAAGTTTTCATCAAATAAAGCTTAAAATTTCTATAAATATTATAATCATCGAACTGTATTGTTAATAAAATTTTGTCTTTGTGATCACCATTTTACGTCATGTACAGTCAACCAAAGGAAATAATCCACACGAGTTTAATACTTAATATTACATTTCATGCTAATGTGTTGTTTTAATAGCTTTTTTAATTATAATTATTTAAATTTAATAATCTTAATAATGTTAACTCTAAATGTAATATTAAATTATTAAAAATAAATTAATATTGAAACGGTAAAACTTAGAGTAAAATTCAAGTGTGGATTATTTCCCTTTGATGACTGTACAATATTGCTTAGATAAATTTAAAAGTAAGTATTAATTTGGATGAATGCAAAACACATAGACCGTTGTCACTTTGTAATTAAGAGTTTCCTAATAAACTCTTGAAAAAGTAATCTTCCTAACGTCAATATTTATTATAATTTCTGCATTTTATTTGAACATACATTGCTAATTCATACATTATTTTCATAATTAAAGTTATCTGTTGAAATTTCAATTTTCTGATATGGTTATTGATATTTATGAAGTCTTTGTAATATAAATTCACTTTAAATACCGTATTTACCCGAATAGATGCCGACGTCGAATTTAAGCCGACACCCCCCCCTCTTTCTTTTGGAATTTTTATAGGAAAAATAAATTCTCGAATTTAAACCGATCTCAGTTTTTTCAATGTACTTAAAATTATTTAAATCCACATGACTTTTTTCCTTCGCAATGAATCGATATGGCTACGCCACTGTAAATAGAGTAAATGTAAACAAGTGAAATACATACCTTTCTAAACAGAATTTATTCATTATCACTATCTTCATCACTTGAAGAGTTTTTCCTCCTCTTCTTCCACCCACAAAATTTTGTCTTCACTGCCGTCCATATTAAAAACTCAACATTTTTTTGAAACTTTTGATTCATTATTTATTTAGATTTCATTAATTAGAGCTATATTTCGAGTCAACACATAATTTCGTCGGCGGGCATAGGCCCAATTCTTTATCTTCAAATTGATCTTCCAAGATTTCTTTATAAACAACTGCATTGACGTTTCATTAATGATGCAAAGTTTTCCCACACCTTTATGAGAAAACCATCCCCTGATATGAATTTCTCGGACACTTTAAGCTTCCTTTAACAGAAACTTCCTTCAGAAACTTATCCTTATAAAATTAGCAAAAGCATTAAGAAATATGAAACGCGTCTACACTTCCTACCCAGGAATCGAAGTGACAATACAATAAATAAATAAATAAATAAATAAATAAATAAATAAATAAGCAAATAAAAAAAATTTAAAAAAAATAAAAATAATAAAAAATTTAATAACAAAATAAGAAAACATATACTTTCTTTTCTTGTGACAATCGTAGAGAATTAAATGTAATAGATTAAATTGTGTTTGGGATTTCATTATTAAAAATAAAATGGCTCTGCTCTCAAGATAAAATAATTTTCCACCGCACGCGAATTTGAACCGAGATCATTTTTTTCTATTAGATTTCTAAAAAAACCTTCGGCTTCTCTTTGGGTAAACACGGTCAATAGTGAAAACTATAAGCTCTAACTAGAAATTTTTTTCCCACCAAATATGTACGCATGTTAACTTTTGATATGTCTCTGCTTCCCCTACATTAGCTTTATTTGAGTGGATTTTTTTTTATTTCATTTTATAGTTACCGAGAGGAATGTCCTGCCTGATTGCTGCTATCATTGGTTTGCTCTTATGCGTAGGGAGCCACCAGTTAACTGTGATGATGGCCGATGGGAAAGATGTTGTAGCAGACAACGAAGTTTTACTCTCCAACAGAAACAGCGTGAGAAAGACGGCCATCCAACCGAGAGATTACGGGGGTGGTGGAGGAGGGGGCTACGGGATGAGTGTACCCAGCCTGGAATCTTCGTTAACCACCCTTGCATTTCTCAGTTTCGGAGCATTTCTACTTTCTCTTCTCTTAAAAGCCTTCAACGTAACTTCCTTCGGTAGAAGACGACGAGATACTTCCTACGACGGCACTGATATTTACGAACTTTCGGAAGTAGTCAGCATGGTGATGGAGGCGGCCCACGGTTTCTTGTTTGAAGAAAAAATCCCAGAATGTGCAGCCAGGATCCTTTGTGAAGTGAATAATCGGAGAGAAAAGAACAACAAAGACTTCATTCTCACGACTGCACCTTACTCCAGGTACAGTATAGAGTAATTAAAAATGATAGTGATAAAATAAGGAACAAAATAACTGTTTAAATTGGTAATAATTAATGATACAGCATCATCTGAATACTTATTAAACTAAGAGTATCCGTAATTTCGTTTACAAAAATTCTGCCGCTCCTTAGGCAGAAGGTACTAAAATCACTATTTTTATAAATTTTAAAATGAACTCCAATATCATTTTCCTTATGCCACAAATGGCCTTCATAGTAAAGTAACAGTCAATTCATACTTCAAAAATCAATGTCTGTAAATATAAAAGATATAGAAAATGGTCTCTTCTCGAATTTGAAACGTTTCATAAAGGTGAATAAATTGCGTTGAAAGAAAGAGAATATCGAAATAAAAGAGAAGCTTTATAATGCATTTGTTTTTATTACTGAGTTTTTCTTTATGAAATTTAAATAATGGCAAAAAAATTACTTCTAAATTGTACATGATACATTTTTAAAAAGATTATACAGAAAATAAAGAACAACATTATGGCAAAAGTCATTATAGGTGCCAGAGATTTAATCATTAAGAGTTCTTTAAAGAATAATATTAATTAATTTTGAATTCTTCTCTCTAATTAATTCTTCTCATTAATATTGAAAGGAATCTTTCTTTCGGAATTTCTCTAAAAAATCTGGTTTAGCGATTTTTTTCTTAAACAATAAAATACCGTGTTTTATTGTTTATCACTCCCACTGTTTTATTTTTATTGTTTTTTTTGTAAAGTTGATATTTTTTAACTTTAAAAAATATCTTTCAGAAGGATCGATATGTCGGGATAAAAACAAGAATGTTCTTTTCATTTCTTGCGACTTTTATTTGCAACATCATGTCCAAACGCAGATGCTACGAGGGCTTTTATTGAAGCACCTTTAAGGAGAGGAAAAATTTAATATCTCAAAAACTGCATGATACAAAAATCCGTAATATTACTCAAGTAAATAGAAAATTAGCGTGCCTTGATTTCTCAGAAATTCAATAAGAATTTACTTCTACGATCTCCAAATATAAATTTTAAGTTTCATTTTGATATTTTTAGGAACCTGAAATATTTATTCGTCCGTTTGATGGTTTCTTGCTGCTTTTCTTTGTAAGAAAATTTTTCATATTGTTATCGTGGAAATTAATGTTTTATGTTTTTGACAAAGTCGACAATTAGTACTTCGATCTTATGATATCATATCGATTTTTTTATTATTATAACTTTTGTAAATATCATATTTTCGTTTCGGCACATTTAGCATTTCATTTTGAAGAAAGTGCTTTCAATAAACTCTCTTGAAAATGATTTTGCGTATCAAAAAATTATATTAAAATACAAAAAACTTTTAAACTTTATTTGGCGCATTTTTTATAAAGATTTTTTTGTCCACTTTTAATGAAATGTTTCTCGAGAGACAAAAAACACATATCTCAGAAGCTGTTCGATTTATTCAAAAAACATCAAATGTAAATACTTTTTTTCCCAAATCTGATTTTTCAAGAAAATATCTCTGTAGTTATTTGTCACACTTAACTCGGAGGATATCGAATGAAATTTAAGTTAATGGGCGTATATATTAATCACTTATCGACTATACGATTTTGTAGAAATACTTGCAGATAAATTTTTACTGTTTCATAACTCTTTTAAATAAAATACACTAATAATTTTTAAAAATAAGCTTAATAATTTCTACTATAATTTTTTTATAGTTCCATTGTAAATTGGATATGGTCGCCAAAAATGAACCCTGGATTTTCTTCGAAATCAGAGATGCTGCAAGAGATCTTGTCGACGACCGACTGCGGGGATCGTTACAGCAGTTGCGACAAGTTTCAACAACTTCAGAAGCTACTGCTTAGTGATACGTTGAAATCGTTTAAGTGGAATAATATTAAAATCTGGCAACTTTTAAAATGGATATTTATGAACGAAAATACATAATATTGAATGTTCCAAAGATTTTATTTTTTAAAAAAGGATCTCAGTGTTAAATAGGGTTAATTAATAAGAATTTAAGGTCTCATGGTAAAAAAAAAAATTTGACAATTTTAAAAAGAATTCTTGAACTTTTATTTTGTTTTATGTTGTTCAAATAGTTATGGTGGGAACAGGAGGTAATTATGAAAGTAATCTGTTATATTTATCGTTTTCAATAAAATTAGCAATATAATCCTTTAATTCTAAAAGTATTTTTAATAAAGAAACATATAGCATAACAACTCTACTGCTTTTAAAGTTTTATGATTATTTAAAAATTACTGTTTTTTTTTAGTTATTATTATTAATTATTCTTTTCTTTAAGAAAATGCACGCAAACTGTTATAAAGAAAATATTAAAATTAATTTAATAAATAAAATACTTAAAAATATCAATACATCGATCTTTTATTAAAGCATTCATCCAAAATTAGTTTGTCAATTCTTATACAATTCCAGCAATAATTCAACTTTAAACATAATTATATAATGAGAAATTTGCATGAAATTACAAAAAAAAATGCAAAACAGAAAACATTTCAAATGTTTAAGTAATCAATATTAATGTATGGATATTCGTATTTTTCTATTACGTATATTTGTTAAACTTATTAATGTTAATGCTACGTCATGCAAATACGATGATGTCATGCGATGTTAAACATGGAATTCTGTTAATCTCTATTTCTGAAATATTGCCATGTATACATAAGTAATGTCTTGTCTGCTTACGGTTACAAGAAATAAATAAATCTGGTGGACAAGAAAGGGAGGTCACGTGTATTTTTATTATGATATCAGGTCGTTGCATATCAAATGTCGGATTGCAGAGTTCATCTTTAATGGCCCTTTAGAAAGGACACCTTCACACGTGTTATTCGAAATAACCCCATTGCAATCCAAACATTGTTGCCAACGATTTGGCAGCTTCTCGAGCCCTCTCCGATAGAATCCATGTTCACGGGACTCAATAAACTCCAGGAATGTGTTTTCGACGTCTGCATGGGTTAGGAATGTTTTCCTCCGGAGAAAATTGTCCAGGCTCTGGAAAAGATGGTAGTCGGTAGGGGAGAGGTCCGGAGAGTACAGGGGGGGGGGTGGAAGCACCTCGTAGCCCAGAGCTTGTAGCGCATGCACGGTCGTTCGTGCAAGGTGCGGACGCGCGTTGTCATGCAGCAGAAGGACGCCTTTGCGATGCACAAGTGCAGGTTGTTGCTGACACAGTTTTGTGTGTATACGATGCAGTTCACGACAGTAGGTCGCAGCGGTGATCATCTCCCCCTGCTGCAGGAAGGTGTAATGCTCTACACCACGGATGCTCCACCAAACATTAACCATGAGCTTCCTGGGGTGCAACGGGGGTTTAGGAACTGTCGCGGGGGTTCATCAGCATCCAGCCACTGTGCTGTCCGTTACCGATTGTCGTATAGGAGCCACTTCTCGTCGCAGGTGATAATGCGATCAAGAATCCCCGCTTCTTCATGGCGCGCAAAAGCAATTCCGTACACACCTCCAACCGACACTCTCTTTGGTTTCCATAAGTTCCGCAAATACCTTATTGTTTCGGGAGGCGTTGGATGCAGTCATGTTTATGTTTCGGGAGGCGTTGGATGCAGTCATGTTTATGTTTCGGGAGGCGTTGGATGCAGTGTGATTCAACCTGAACTCGTAATGCATTATCACACTTAATTCGTAATGTGTCAGATCGTCGAATTCAGGAAAAAAATAAAAAGAAAAAATTCGACGATCTAACTGGAAAACAAGATCAGGGGAGAAGAAGAAGTAGTACAAAAAGACAAGCGTTAGAGAAGAGATCGAGTCTCCTGCCACCCCGAGAGAAGAATAGAAGAGTCAGACGAGAGAGAAGGAGGGAACCAATCCTCCGATTGGAGGAGGAGGTAGAGAGGGAAGAGAAGAAGGAAAAAAAAGAGGGAGAAGGAGTTGAGGATCGAGAGAGAAAAGACGAAATTTGGAGCAAAGGAATGGCTTGGAAAAAGCGGTTGGAGGAAAGGAAAAGAAAGCCCACAAGAGAAGCCGCAAAGGGATTTTCATCGTGCTTCTGGTAGCGCCGAGAATTCCACAGTTCGAAGGCAAGGAGAAGAGCGACGGGGAAACTGAAGCCGCTCGACGAGGACACGGAACATATGCGTTTCGAGTGTGGATGTTTCCGACAGGTTCAAGCGAGAACCGATTAAAGCTCCTGCCCAGGAATCGAAAAGATTTCCTACGCAGCTGTTTGCTCAGGCAAGTGAACTTAGATTTAGACGGGGTCAACAAACTTACTTTAATTCTTCATATGATAATGTGCACGGTCGAACGTTGCTCGACCGCCCCCGCCGAGTTCGCCAACAGTTAAACCTTTCGCCGTTACGCTGTTTAGAAGCTCGTTCCGCCGAAGTTTTTACTCCTAAGGAGGAGTCGTCAGGACATAAAGAACTTTTATTTATCGATAACGGACTTTCATCCGCTCAGGCTAGCGTCGATATAGAGCCTGAGACGAAAGCCGACGACGCCACGGACTGCTCATCATTCTCCGGTGACACCACATTGATAGCCCCGACTGTTCTACCGAACGACAGTCCCAGCCCGGATAGCCTGCCCATCACGGAAGAGGAGGACACGACAATTTCCGACAGCTCGACGCCCGTCAGAGACGGGCCACATGCCCAGAGCGCCCCAGACTTCCCGGCAGCGGACGACAACTGCTTTGTGAGTGCGCGCCCGGCAGAGATCTCTAGCTGCGAGCCGCGCTCGGCTTTTGCGTCTCCGACCAGGAGTATTGTAGTTTTTACATATTAGTGGCTTTATTCATACCTGCTAAGACTATTAGATACCGTTAAGTGTATTCCGTAATCTCTCTCATGATAGTACGAGCTGTCCTTGTGTAGGAACTGGATATTGTTTCTCTCCACATTGATAGAAGAATTGTGCTGTTTTACTAATTCTTTGGTTTATTACATATCTTCTTAGCTCTGGGCAACACTCATCCAAACCCTCCGGAATCGCTGCTTTCTGTAACCGCGGTGACAAATTCCACAAGAGCCGGTTGCCATTGGCAGTTTCGAAGGATCCAATTTGAAGGCTGCATCCCCATTCGGACAGCATCATCTTCAGCGTTGTTGGAAGATTCTCACCTGTTGTTTAGTTATCATTTCTTTTCAAACTACTGACAATACTTTATTTGTACGTCAATTAAATCCATTCCGATCATTAAATTGATTGCTTTAAATAATGCAAATTATCGTCTCTCTCCCTTCTCTTTACACGACTATTGTTAAGATTGCATTTATTTCTTAAAAATAATGTTTATTAAAAAAAAGTCGTGAAAGAGAGGGGGAGGTGCTTGGCAAGCAAGCTGTGCTACGCCACGGACCAAAAACATAGTGATATCAGTGCTTCCACGTACTCTGCTAACGTATAAATTTTCTTTTTGCATGTACCCGACTCATCTCAGGACAGACCATTGGAGAGAGAGAGGGTGAAGTGCTAATAAAGAAGATGCATCGGACAGAAAAGAAAATAAAGAAGGTGATAACAACTGTGGTGGTGAGACAGAAACATTTTATTATTAAATATGGGCCAGGATTTAAAAGAGTGGCTAGAAAAGCAACGTTTCAATATAAAGGGATTAAAATCGGTGAAAGAATATAATGAAACTTTTAAAGTATTGGCAAACAGTATAGTAGACTGGGATGAAAAAGGAAAGATTGGAACATTCCTCAACAATTTAACCCCGAAATTCAGGAGGCAGCTAAGAAGCAGCGATTTTAGAATTTAGCAGAGGCCATGGAATGGGTACAGGAATATTTGGAGCCAGTCCAAGAAAACCTCTTTAAAGAGGAGGAGGAGCCAGAACTAGGCCTAGCTGCGACTGCTGTAGTAGATAATAAAGAATCCGAGGCTTGGGTGCATAAGATTTAAGCCGCGACGGAGAGAGATGCCGATTGCATCTGATGGATGAACAAAACTCCGAAGTTTTAAAGAAAGAAGGGGGAGCTGTTATATAAGGTTAGCGGAAAAAGGAAACAACTGGTGGTCCCGCGTGTGGAGAATGTGATATCATCGATTCTTGCGGAAGTTCACAATATCCTGATTGGAGGACATCTTGGGTTCCGAAAAACATTATATAAAGTATCTCGAAACAACTACTGGAGAAAAATGTGAGCGGACATAAGTGAATACGTAAAAATGTGTGTAAAATGTCAAAGCAACAAAGCATTACGTACGCTACCGTTTGGATAGTTAGAACCATTACCTATACCTCACGAAAGATGGGAGATAATCACACTTGATTTTGTCTCCCCTTTGCCGGCCACGAAAAATGGGTATGACGCCCTATCGACCGTCACAGAGAAATTGACGAAAAGGGTACGGCTAATTCCTTGTATCACTAGGATTTTGGCAGAAGAGATGGCCAAGTTGTTAATTGAACAAGTCTTTAAAAATTCACGGATTCCCGGCCATAATTGTGTCCGATCGTGATATTAGATTTATCTCGCAGATTTGGAGGGAGGTGTTCAAATTACTCAAAGCAGAACACCGCTGTTCAAGCGCCTACCATCCCCAAACCGATGGACAGTTGGAACGTACCAATCAATCAGCGATTCAGATAATTCGCAATTATTTAAAAGCGGATCGCAGTGATTGGGACGAATACCTGACCTTCGCCGGAATTGCATTGAATTCGATTATAGCGGAAGCCATCGGTTGCTCTCCATATTTCATGGATTTGGGGCGTGAAATTCGTCTCCCGTACATTTTAGGAAAAGCAACAGAAGAAGGAGGAACCGACAGAGGTTTCCGCAACAAATTAAAGCGACTTCAAAATTACTGTTACAAGCCCAGCAGAATATAAAAAAGGCTAATCAAAAATATAAGAAGTTTCATGATAGAAAACATACGGACTGGAAAATTAAAGAAAGGGCACCCCACAGTGGAAGGCACCAAGGTTGATAAACCTAGGGTCGGCCTGACGTCCACTGAAAAGGAGATACAAACACCGACCAAAAGACCACTTCTTCTTCAGAGGGCAAGAAGCCCGTGAAGAAACCCAAATCTGGAACTTTTCGCGAGGCTTTAACAATTATAAAAATGGCAGTTGTCCTGGATGGCTATCCGGACAAGCGACTCACTGAGCATTAGTTGAAAGCTTTCCAGGAAAAACCGATGGACTTTATGGGGGACATGTCTTCAGGTGCTGGACCTCAATTTAAATAATGTCGCTTGGAAGCTGGAGCATTTATTTTGCTCTGTGCGGACCAAGCTACTTCTGACTGACTGACGACAACAGTCAAGAAGATTAATCCTTGGGAGGGGGAGACTCTCTTGGTGGGTGAGGTGAAGAAACTCGTCAAAACCACCAAGATAATCTCCCTGAACTTTTCAGTAAATATTCTGGAAAAGAAATCCAGAAAAGAATCAAAATCCAGAATAAAGATTTGACTTCAACACAATGGGGCATTCTGAATCTCAATTTTAAGGATCATGTAGTCACCATTCTGTTGGCCCTTCTCGAACTGGATGCGAGGATTCTGAAAGATAGACAGTGGTTCTTATACATTGGGCTATCTCAGATCCAAGCTAAGGTTTTAGGGAAACCTTCTACATCTTCACCCCCAGATGCTGAGGTGTATTCAATCAAACCTGCAGCATAAAAAACTGGCGGTAGTCAACCTCAGTGGGACTTTTCTGGCCGAGGACATGCACATTGCTCTAATTCAAGAACCTTGAATTTCCAAAAGTGGAATTAGAGGTTTGAGCAACTGTGGAGGTAAGCTGATTTATGACTTTTCATGCTCATCTCCCCGAGCTTGTTTATTGATAAAAAATAATATTAATGCTCTGCCTATGTATCAACTGTGTTCTAGGGACTTGGCCGTAACAAAAATCACCCTTCAAATGGAAGGGAGAAACCAAGATATTATTTTTGTCTCAGGTTACCTTCCTTTTGAAGAGATTATTTAACAAACGACGATTTTAGTAGAATATGGGAAATTTCGATCAGCAGTAACATAGAAATAATTTTTGGCTGCGACGCAAATGCTCACCACAATATGTGGGGGAGTTTCAATACTAATCTGAGAGGTAAGTTTTTTATTTGACTTCATCTTAGAAAATAACTTAGAAATTTTTAATCTAGGTAATAAACCAACCTTCATCGCTTTTGTAAGAAGAGAGGTAATTGATATCATTATTGCTTCTCCTAATATGAGTTAATGGATAAGAAAATGGCATGTTGATGAGAAGCCATCTTTGGCTGACCACCAACATGTACGTTTTTCTCTTTTAGCTGATGAGGACTGGGATAGGAACTTTAGGGATTCTAAGCGAAGGAATTGGATTATCTCCGGTCTTCCGACTAAAATTCGTGATACAACTGACTTGAAATTGTGTGTGAATGGATTGCAACAGGTCTTGGTTCAGTCGTATCACGAAAAGTGCCCCTTGCTGAGAAAGAGAAGTAGACCCTGCTGCGTTTGGTGGAATCAGGATCTTTCTCTGCGTAGACGAGCTGTCAGGAAGCTTTTTAGGAAAGCTAACGATTGGCATAGCTATAAGCTTACCTCGCTGAGTATAATAGAGCCGTTAGAACGGCTAAACGTATTTCGTGGAGGAAGTTCTGTGAATCAGTCCAAAAGACTGAAGAAGGAGCTATACTCAACAAATTTTTAAAGAGAGATAATCCAATTTTTGTTGGTACTCTCCAAAAAACGGATGGTAAATTCACCAGGGATGCTAAAGAAGTCCTTGAGACTCTTTTGGATATTAATTGCTTGGATTCTTCCAGGAATATTTCCAGGGATAGCTGGGTCATGGCCAAGGAAGTGATTACACGTAACAAAGTTGTATGGGCAATTAAATCTTTTGAACCATACAAGTCTCTGGACTGGACGAAATCACGCCAATCCTGCTTCAGCAAGTATCGGATGTGATCTCACCGATACTATGTATTATCTTTAGGGCCAGTTTAGCTCTAGGTTATATTCCTAATCTGTGGAGGTTGGTCAAAGTGGTCTTTATTCCGAAACCTGGCCGAAAGTGGCCACTATGACTTGGGCAAAAGTTTTCGATCGATTATTTTATATTTTTTCGTACTTAATTGTTTCGAAAAGATTATTGATAGGCAGATTAGAGAAACTATTGGGATGCAGTGTCCCTTTCATGTTAATAATTTGCCTATCAACTAGGCAAATCTACAGAGGTTGCCTTGCACCATTTAGTGGTTAAAATCGAGAGAACCCTTGAATATAGGGAATTTGCCCTTGCAGCTTTTCTCGATATCGAGGGAGCCTTCGACAACACCTCTTATGCTTCAATTACCAATGCTTTATGTTCTAAAGCAATTGTTCCACTGCTTCGGAAATGGATTCAAACCCTTTTGACGGACAGAATAATTGTCTCTCATTTTTTGGGGGAGAAAAGAGAGATTCGACCCTCCTGGGATTGTCTGCAGGGTGGTATTCTTTCCCCCCTGCTATGGAACCTGGCGGTGGACGATGTTATTTTTAAGTTAAACAACCGTGGCATATATGCCCAAGGGTATGCGGATGACATTGTCATCTACGTATCCGGGATTGATAAACTTACTTTATTGGACCTGGTGCAATCTGCTCTGGACGAGGTTTAAACATGGTGTATTGAGCGGAATTTAAGGGTTAATCTTTTGAAAACCACTCTTGTACCTTTTACTTGCCGGAAAGAAATTATTCCTATTAATCAAACACCAATCTTATTTGGTGAAAAGATTATATTAAGGAAAGAAGTCAAATACTTGGGGTTATCCTCGATAGTAAATTGACCTGGAACCAACATCTTGATAAAAGAATAAATCAGGTTCATATGGCACTCTATCGATGTCGCCGTGTCCTAGGTAAATGTTGGGGTCTTACCCCAGTAATACATGCTGGCTGTATGTAACAGCCATTAGACCTATTCTAACAAAATATGCTCTGGTTTGGTGCATAAGATTGATCAATCTACTGTTAATTCCAAGCTGGCCTCCCTTCAAAGGTTGGCCTGCTTGGTTATCATGGGCGCTGTTTCAACTGCTTCAACCAGGGCCATGGAAGTTATTCTTTCTCTGACTGCCCTGGATATTTATATTTATATCCAGGGGATCGCTAGAAAAAGTTCTTATCGTCTGGGTAATTAAGGGGCATGGGTAGATTTCCATGGGGCGAAATTTCATACCATCATTAGCCGGATTATGACCAGTCATATTTTGCAAATGCCTTTCCATATTGCGGAAATTCGTGTCTTCCCCGAGCTCTCGAGTGAGGCCATCATAGACCCCATGGTAGAGCAGAGAGGAAGGAGTTGGCATTTTCCTAAGGTTGCCATCATTTGGTATACTGATGGCTCTGGACATCATGGTTACTCTGGCCTGGGTGTTTACTGTGGTGAACCTAAAACCCTTCGCTCTCGTCGACTTGGTCGATGGATCACAGTCTTCCAGGCAGAGATGTTAGCTATTATTTAGTGTCTATAGATATGTATAGATAAACTCTACGTTCGTAGAAAAATTTTCATACTCAGTGACTGTTAGGCGGCCCTCAAGGCCATTAAATCTTCCAAGATAACTTCTAAAATTACCTTGGAATGTCGTCAATTCCTGCAGATCTTGTCTCCCCAAAATAGCGTTATTACTATGGGTGCCTGGACATAAAGGTATAGTTGGAAATGAGGTCGCAGATATCTTAGCAAAACAAGGTGCCAAGTCGACACCCTGTGGTCCTGAACCTTTTTGCGGTATTTCCAAACAAACCGTGAAACCGCAATCTGTGAAATTAACAACATCTACTCAGAGTCTAACAACTAGTATTCTGCGGCTTAGTGGGAATGAATTACGGGTTATCATGAGTTTTCTTACAGGTCATGACTTTTTACGAAAACATTTACCGATTTATTACGAATCGGGATCCTCCAGGCGAAACCGCTATGTTCAAGGTGTAATTTGGCGGATGAAACAGCCCATCATATTCTTTTTGAATGTGTCGCCCTGGCACATTTTCGTCACTTCATGTTAAATTCTACTTTTCTTGAGGACATTCACCAGGATCCAGTTGTTCGCCACCGAAATTCACTCGATAGAATTCCTAATTCCGTGATAATTAGAAAAAAATCAAGAAATACTGATATAAATAATAAAATAGCTGAGACTATGCCCCTCAATCTGCACCGTCATTTTTAGCCTAACTCGTTTTCTTAATGAGTCTGCCTACCTGTAGGTTCTTTAGGTTTATGGGTCTTGGCGCAAAATTCCCTCGTTGGAATAAGTGCCTAGGTTATCTCTGGTTTTCCACCTTTGATTAACCTACCTATAAGATAAGATAAGATCCCAGTAATGAAACGAGTGTTACGAGATGAAAGTAGTGACGCTTTCAAGTGATGCTGGATTTAAGACATTCTTTAGAAATAATCGATTACATCTGCTTGGGGAGTTTTAAAATGACTCGCATGACCTGTTTAATGACAAAAAATAATAAAATGCAGCATGAAACATCATCGCCTATGCTTTGCCAAAGAGTACGGTATGTTTATTCAGGAGTCACCATCTAATATCATCGAACGCCAAATCAGACGAACGCATTCTTTATCCATATATTCTTTAAGAATTAATCTTTGTGATTGTAATATGATACATTAAATCATATCATTTGATTGATATTTATTACTTAAGAAAATGAAAAAAAAAATGAAATTTAGCTTAGGAAAAATACTTTTTTCTATACATTTGAGTAAAACTTTTCACATATCACATTCAGAAAAATAACTAATGAGAAACGTCGCCGATGACAATTACGTTTGCGATTTGCCGGTTTTGTGATTTTTTTTAGATATACTTTTGTAAAATATTTTAAATTATGGTAACATGACTAATTTTGAAGTGATAAAGCAACATATGAAAAAGCATATCCTCGATTGACGAAAAAGAAACGTTACTTTCAAGTTATACGATACTTAGAAACGTATGCTTCAAAACGTTTATAGGTTTAAGTACAGAATATTACAATTGTTTAAATTATTTTTTTAACTGGTTATTTACCAGTGTGGTGTCAACCGAAAGAAATCTTTTCGCCATTGCTGAAAAAAAAAATCGGCAATAATGGATCAATTTTTTTGGAAGAATATCAGATTGCCCCTTATTGTAAATCAATTCAGTAATGACGATTTTGTCCATTACAAATTCGAACTATAATAATAACTCGACTGAGAATTGATCACGGTTTTGTCATATTTCATCAATGTCTTGCACCCTCCGTGATTTCGCCTTTTAAAAATTAACTTTAACACCCATGATAAATTTTTTTAATGTTTTTTGCCCTTCTCTTTTAAAAAATTCATGCAAATTCCCCAATGAGTTTTTAATGATAATTTTTTCGTTTCATTTCGGTTTATTATATTTCGATAATGCATAATATTTTAAGTTTTCAAAAGTTTTCAAGTTTTCATTGCAATTTTTTTTAAGTTCAAAATTTTCACAAATAAAATAAATTACGTTGTTTTTGAATTAGAGTTGTTATCCTCTTGTTGTTGTTTTTTTAATTATTCCAAGTTTTTAATTAAAATTTATGTTGACGGATAACAATTTAATGCATTCAGAAAAGACGCAAAATCTCTTATTACTATAAAGAACTGTTTTATTCACTTATTAAATAATCTGTAATTTTATTCATTTTAAAAAGACAACTGTTTTATAAAAATTATTTTATAGGAAATCCATGAATCAAATTATTTTTTTATCAATAACAATCTTAACAAAAAAATGAATAGGGGAGACCGTGGTAAGTTGATACGGGAGCATGTTGTTGTTATAGTTGTTCCAGTCTCAATACGCCTTGTAATCGAGCGTGAAGAATTTTTGACAGAGGGTGACAACATGAGTAAAATTGGATGGTTTTCATTTTTCGTACTGGCCGCGTGGTTTTATACATATATATAAAAAAAAAGAAAACAGTAATGGCGTTTATTGGGGCAAGTTGAGACATTTCTAATGGGATAGGATGCACAAGTACTATTGAAAGTGACATCTGTGCTGAACGAAATATTTAGAGAAAGAAAGGTACACATACCGTTTTTTCAATTCAATTTAACAACAGAAATATTATCCTAAACCAGTAATACCAAGCTGTTCTAGTGAAGCTTTACGGAGCTCAAGTTTTAATTTCCTTAATTTCAAAATGTCTTTTTTTCCATTCCTGACATTTGAATGTTCGTTTCTCAAAAGGTTATTAAAATTTCTTAATAACTATGTGTTTGCTAAAATGAATTGGGTATATGATATTTTACTAAGATATTATAGCATCAACTTACCTCAGCTTCATCGGGCACTAAGACATCTTTACATAATCGAATTAAAATATTTTTTTTACGGACAATAGGCTTCTTAATGAAAATGACCAATTAAAAAAACAAAACAATAAGCTATTATTTTAAACTGAAATTTCTAAAATTTTACAAAAAAATTAGAAAAATTAAAATCTGAAAAATGTATCAACTATCCCTGGTCTTCCCTATAAGAGGCCATTTGCCTTTTTATTATGGGGCAATTCTGTAATTATTTTCGCGATTCCAGTGCAGTGTAACACAAATTGGACATCAATTTTTGAAACAAAGTAAAGAAGGCAAATTTACCCTTAAAAAACTCACATGCTTATTTTGAAGTCAGAATGTATGTAGTATATCCCTCCCTTTTCTATTCCCCTTTGCAAACCACAACCCCTTCAGGCAGCTCACAGGTATGTACAAAATAAACAAGAACTGAAATTAAAAATGATGATATAGGATAAACAGGACACAATTCGAAAAATAGTAACTGGATGGTAATTCGTAAAATTATTATTCAAATGTTATTCAAATGTTATTCAAACATTATTCAAGTTGGGGCAGTTATATTGAACACTGTGGAAATGCTACTTAGGTTATCCTCCTGCAATTTTGATTTTAAAAATGCACGAAAGTCTGTTAATAATTTTGAGTTTTTCATCTGTATGCATTCTGTGAAAAGCTTGTAACACTCGTCCACTTGAGTCGGGAAAATAGATTTCATCTTGACATCGTGAGAAGCAACGTCTTCATTTGATCTAAAGTAAACAGTGAATCAAAAAAGTGGTAAAATTATCTAAAATTATTATAACACATCAAATGACTGATTACTAATATGAACAATACATTACTTGTACAAAGAAAATTGCGTTCTTTTTCGTTTGCAGAAATTACGTTGACGGAAGCAACTTTGAGATGTCACCGATTCTCCGAAGAAGGCGTTCAATTCCTGGAAAATGCCTTCGACCGTTTCAGATTGTTTGAAGTCTGACCGAGTACTCCTTTTTCGTCTCTTCGTGCGGTTCGTAGCAATGAGGATGAGGTTCAGAACGAGAGCCCCCAGGGAGAGGGCGGCGGCCGTTATAGCCACTGACCCAGGTTCACTGAACATGCCGCTCATGTAACTTCCCATTTGACTCATAAGGCTTGAGCTACCGTAATCGGTCCTATCATAGACGGGATAATATTCATCATCATAATCGTACACGTAGCTTCCTTTCTTGGTTCCTCCATAATAGTCACCATAATTATTGTTACCATAATTTCCATCTCCGTAACCTCCAGAATTACCGTAATTCCATGGCTTATTGCCAATATCCATTGCATTATGACCATAACCTCCGTAATTAGGGTTATAACTATCTCCGCCTCCCACGTAATTCTGTTCATAATTATTGTCTCCTCCATAAAATATTGGCGTGGACGCGGAAGATGGACCGGGTAAAGAATACATTGTTTGATGATCATCGACAATATAACTCCCTTTTATATATTTGGTACCAGGGCTTCCATTAAGATAATAGGTTACGGTACCTTTTGAGTTCTTTGTTTCCGAATTGTCCGAGGTTTTGTTATTGTTGTTGTCATCGTCGTTAAAATCGTGCGTGCCATCGTATTCTTTTCCTAAAGTTGAAGCGCTGCTCACAATTCCACTTCCAGAGGGATGATTTCCTAAGACAGGGGCCATAACCACGCTATATTGAGGCGCGTGTGTTGATGAAGCTTCTGCTTTGAGCGCAAGACGATGTTTTTTCTCTATAGCTTTTTTCAGTGATAAACCGTTCACGCAGAATATAATAAAGAGAAGAAAGATGGAACATATATGCCAGATATTCAAGTTCATTTTCTTCTACTGATTAATAAAAGATTACTGCAAATAAAAGAAAATAAGACGATTCAAGAAATGAATTTTAAAATTCCGAAGAATTTCTTAATATTTAGGAATATAATAACTTAGTTTTTGGAACAGAATCTCTTGCGTTGCAATTTTGTACGTTTCAATTTATACAAAGATGAAATAAAGTGCATTTTACATAGGCGGAAATAGAAAAACAGAATTACAAAATATGTTTTGTAAGATAAAGCATTTAACTTGAAAGCATGCTTTCATTAGACATTGATCATCTACTTTCAGAAAAAAGATGGTGATCAATGATGCACTAAAGGCAATTTCCTTCAAAATAGACGTCATTCTTACGCCTCACGAGTGCACTGATTTCGAACTTCACGTAAATTCATTTTCGCCTTTTCATTAGCCCATATCTTATAGAGATTTCTATGATCTTCTTACCAAATTAATAATCACCAACTTACTTTGTTAAATCTCTAGTTTTAATTACTGTTTGCTTAAAAATGGTATATGTTTATATCATTCGTCTTTGTTTCTTTGCTTTTACCTTAACAAAGGAAATATTCGAGCCCAAACATATTTATTTGGTTTATTACAATCTAATCTTTAGTTTTCGAAAAGAGAGACAAAAATTTTTTAAATGCGTTAAATCGAATTTGAATAAAATAGAATACAAACGATAAAGCGAAACGGATATAAACAATATACTCTTTGCACTCATAAAAGAATTTTCTAAACTGTAAAGCTCAATATAAAATTCCTAAAAGTGACCATGAGCACTTCACTAATTAACACATCGGAAAAATAAACAAAGATAGATAATTTTTTGATAGACGTAAATTTTTTCCTAATTTTTATAAGAATATTAAATTACCAATGGAAAATAATTACCTGGGAGATTTTTAGTTGCAACTCTATTTCAGCATTGCCTACGACGACTTTCGGATGACAGCATTGTCGCTAGCGGTGACACCCACATGGAGCTCAGGGGTCGAAACGGAAGTGAACTGCCATGTTTTTTCTTTTACCTTTTCTCACTCGAGAGGTTATCATCATTGAATTTTCAGAAGTGAAAGCGTGACCACCAGTGAAACAATTTGAATTCTATTTGCTCATTTTTTTTCTCTGTTTTGGTCTGGTGACAGGAGCAGAGGACAAAGGACGCGACCAAGTTCTTCAATCTCTCTGTCTTACCGTGTTATAAAATGCTTTCTCGAAATAATTTCTTTGAAATAACAGGAAGTAAATGTTATCCGATTATTAATTTTAAACTTTAAATTTATTTTTTATACTCTATTTATATATTTTCTGACGATCTTGAAACTCAGTAAATTCTAACACTGCTGTTGCTTCTGTTATTCTATTTGTATATTAAAGCGGCATTTCCCTTATACGAAGTGAATTTATGCTTATGAAATAATACTCGTAAGAAATATGTAATTTTACAAAGGAATGCAAGCAAATCATTTTGTAACTCTATAATCCTATTTGTCAAAATAAACATCAGAATTTTACTTTTTAAACTACTTTATTATATAGGTTGTTAAATAAAAAAAAATAGTGCTAATTTTTTCAGTGCTGAAACAAACAATTTTTTGTAACGAAATAATACCTAACTCCAAAACACGAAAAAGAGAAATTACAGTCTTCTTTTGAGTCAATTTCTTCTTCTTCAACAAACGAGGAAAAGGGAAGTGAATGGTTCAGAAGCATCATTGCTCAAGTATGAAAGCCGTCCTCCATCTATCTACTACATGTTGCCACTTTCCTTTTCAGTGAAAAGTCGTAGAGGGGTGGGGTTCCATCACTTACTCTCTATGAAACCGTTTTTGGCTTCATAAAAATAGAACTTTGATAAGACGACACATTCGATATCTCTCAAAGTGTTCGTTATTCGGGAAAGGATAATAACGCCGTCAGAAAACGATTCTAAAGATGAAATGTTTAAGTAGCAAGTGTAGAGTCGAATTTGCGACACGAAGAAAGGGACAAAAACAATTTTCTCTGAAAGAAAATTTTACAAGAGCGGCTTTACATTTTGACTTAGCAAAAATAAACTAGTTTGATTTCAAAAGAAAAATTATAATATTTTTGCATTGTAATTGACAATTACTGTTTTCCCTGTTTGCAACAAACAAACCAACAAATAAACAAGAAATTAATCCCCTCCGCAGCGGAAGTCCTGAGTTTATCTATATGTTACCCCTTTTATGCGCATTTTTAAGCCCTTGTTTATATATCAAAAATTTTATTTTCTCGAATCTGGTATTTAGAATATGTAAACGACCTCTATCTTCTTTTGTTCCTCATCATTTCCGATCGATGATGTATATTGCCATTTCTAAAGACTCCACAACTTCGACCCCAACGGGACAATATGGCCCAAACATATAGGAATATCTTGCCTAGAGGAATCTGCGTACCGAAATTACAGGGTGTTCAAAAAGTCTGTCACCAGTCTCAATATCTTAATAACTAATGGGAATTTCCAGATTTCGAAAAAAATATCTCTAATCAAATCAGGTGTAGGCCTGACCTAATTTTGACTTTCACATTTAATTTCAAGGTCGAATTTAATGCATAATGAAAACCGTAAGAGGCCTAAGAGATACGAAAAAAATCAATTGGAAAGTTGTACAGCCCCTAAAATTAGTCCAAATCACTTATCCGATTTTATTTTGGAACAGTGGTTATCTAATAAATAATAATTTTGTGAAAATAGGAATGTAAAGCCACAGAAAACACCAACAGGTAATTACGAAAGTAAATGTTCAATATGTTGATCGTCAGATGATATGAAGTCAATATGAAGTCAATATTTTTTCATGTCAGCATAAGGAGAAGAAGTTGATACTGATGTCCGATCCAAAAATAAAAATTTGGAAAAAAACCCTTATCGTTTTGTTTATTTTTGAGAGCAACTGAAATTCAACTCATTCTATCGGCGATATCTTTCTCAATTTTCATTATATTTGCTTGGACTTTTTATAAGAGTAGCTCTATACATTTGGCTAATAAATTATGCAAAAGACAATTTGGTAACGCATGCGCAGTTAAACATTATTTAGTAAAAATGCTCATACTTCATCAAATATTTAATATTTTTCTATTCTGATTGCAGGGTGTTGTCTGTACTGTAGTTTGTCAAGTTTCCTGTAAATGGCATTGCATTGGGTTGAAAATTCTGCGTGTTATAAACAAAAAACTTACGAAAAAATTTCGACCTTTTTAAAGAAACCTTTATATCTCCATGAATATACGTGCTATTCTCATACAAATGAACACAGAAAAGTAAAACAAGCCTCTTAAACATATGCTACAGCTACAATGCATTTCAAGCATTATTTTTTTACAGGGTGGTTCCAAACATTATTTTTTGGTTCACTTCTTTGTTGGTCCCCTATTTGCCTTCGGGAGAAAACCTTCCCTGAAATGTATGAGGTGTAACATCCTTTTTACACCCCTGAAATTTCAGGATAATTCGTCAAGTATTTTTCTAGATATTCGACAATATATCTAGTCCGATTACTTTTGGCTAGATAGTGTATTTTTGATACTTCTAGTACAGATTATAATTTTTTTCTGTAGTCGCACTACTAGATTTAATTCCTTTGTGATTATTTTTGTATTGGTTGTAATGGCACTGGCTTAGAAATTATTTCCAAATCTACTCTTAACATTCTTTCAAAATGGCTTAAAATTGTTTTTCATTTCCTTACGATGATTCAATTACTTCCTATCTAATAGGTCGTTATAGAATTCTTTTCCATGAAGTGACTTTTTCTTTTCGAGCAGGGTATTTACCATTGTAATTTTAAATAATTTGCCAATTCAATGAATTCAGTTCAAGTTTATTCCATTTCACTTTAATGGCATCTACATTAAATAATTTAAATGCAATGGAATATTTTTTTCTTTTTTCTTAAAATAGATGCAATCGATAAATTCGAAGGAAAAAGCAATAGGCAATGGTAATTGGTTCAATATTAAGCTGATTTCAATTTTAACCGTGAAAAAGCAACAGAGGCATAAGAAAACTTTGGCCTCCGAATTTTAATAAAATATTCAGAATAGTTAACTGTTTTTATTTGTTTTCTTCTAATCTATCTTCTTCGTTAAACAAACTTCAAGGGAAGCTGGCTGTTGCGTGCAGGTAGCGTGAAGCATAGTGGCTTACGCCCAAACGAGCTTTTTCTCGAAGGGCCGTAAATGTTAATGCGGGAAGATATGCGAAGGTATAGTTGAACTGAAGCGGTGCGGGAGGATATACGAGCTAAAGCATAAGCATCTCTGGCTTATTCCATTCAAAACAAGGTATGGCAACAAGACAACAAAAGCCATGCAGTTGCCATTGTTACACAGTAATAATGTCCAAAGCAAGAACTTGTGGCGTCAACGTTGTCCCCCGGCTTGAAAGAGTTGATCTATAAAAACACTTGAATAAAAATTTTTTTAATAAGACCACAAAATGCATAAAACAATAAAAACGCAAATCGAAAAGCAAAGCAGAATAACTTACTGCTAAGCGTGGGAAAGCTAAGCGAAAAACAAAAATAAAGCAGAACAGATTACTGCTCTGTGCGGAAAGGCAAAAGAAAAGTGTCTCAAGCTTTACAATCTGTAACATCAAATAATAATGGCTAGAATTGCGAGCGACGAAAGACAAGCTTGAAGTTGTATTTATGAGCGACGAATCTGAAGCATGAAGACTTTGGGACTGCAACCTCAAAGGAAAACAATTACAGTTGTAAACAATAAAGACATCAAGATATGAAGATCGCGGTATACGGTAAGTTATAACAATCTCGAAGAACGACTATTGTAGTTACGAGCGAGAAAAAGCAGATATGGAGATACCAAAGACTATCTGCAAGACTGCAACCACAAAGGCAACTGCAGTATATCAAGAGATATAGCAAATGAAAGATGTTGAGAAAAATTATGCACATGAAAAAAGCCAACTTTCAGGGTAAAATATCTCAATATACGTCACTCCCAAATTAATTTTCAAAAGGTTACGAATTAGCGAAAGAAGACATCAAAGAACGATGACTGCGCGAGACTGCATCCTAAAAGGTTTGCAGCTGGGAATTAGTGAAAAAGCAGACATCAGAGTATGATGACTGCAAAGGACTGCAATTTCAAATACAAACATTGCAGTTGCGAGAGAGCGAATGGAGACTTCGAAGTATGATGATTGCAAGACTGCAACCTCAAAGAAAGATTGCAGTTGCGAATAAGAAAAAGCAGGCATCGAGGAACGATGACTGCGCGAGACTACAACTTCTGAAAATGAAGATTGTACTGTAGTTGCGAGCATGCTAACATCAAAAGCTAGAGTCAAACGGAATTCCGAAGAAATCATCGAGAAATGACGATGATATAATTTTCCTCAATGGGAAACAGTTAATAAAGAATAAAATACAAACAAAAATAAATAGAGTAAATTTTCGATAAGAAATATTAGTAAATGCAACTAGCGACTAATAACATGTATCAGATAACGTATGACCATACACTTCATTGAATGACTTCTCATTATGGTTTCCATCAAATATAAGAGCAAGCAGTATGTTTAAATTGAATGCAAGTAAATTTTTATCTGCTCTCTCTTAACCAAATAAGAAATTTCAAAGCATTTGAAACTGCATTCAAGTTGATGACGACATTAAATGCTAACTTTCGTCTAAAATAGAATTAGCAAAGAACATAGGAAAACAATAGCCATTTACTATTTAGCTTAACAATCCACAAAATCGTAAGATCCAATATCTGCTCGAGTGACAAATTCTAAGTTTGTGGCATTCGTTGGAAATACTGCGAAGAAGGTAACAGCAATGATTCTTCATATTGGTTGTTGCGGGTGCTTTTGAGGATAATGAAAAGGCACCTGCTGTTGGAGAAAGTCACTTCAAGCGATTATGCTTGAAGTGTTTGTGATAATCTTCAATGGCACTTGTGAAACCTGCTGTTGCATTAAAGATTGCAAATGTTGGGGCAGTGAACATTGACTTGTTGTAGAGTGTCACCTATTTAGTAGAAATCCACTCTTTGCATAATAAAAACGAAAACATAAAACTCGAAAAATGGGAGAAAAATATATATGGCACTGTACGTTGACCTGGGGGAGAAAAATTCAAAGTAATAAATAAAACAATCAATAAATTTCCACATTTCAGGCGTTGAACATGCGGTGTCCCATTCTGTAGACGAGAGTGGCTACAGATCCCTTAATGAGCCGATTGAGAGATCCGACGAATTTGTCCTTCTGAAACTATCAATCATTCATGGTCGCATGAAGACTCAAAAATATATTTATTGCTAAAGAAAAGATAGTTATTATTCATGTAAAATGTGTGAAAGCCATCAAAAATTTATTATTGCCAGTTTCTCGATGCCTCCAGAGAAAGAAAAAATGTTCGCGAATTAAATGGTTAATGTACTGCGTCTTCTCACTGATAAATCACAGTTGTAGATTTGTAGATTTACCCTCAACACGACGATATTTAAATATGTAGTGCGATTCATTGCGATTCAGCACGAATTCGGCATTAAAAGGCCCAAAGCCAGGAAATTATACCTCAGCTTCTGCTTTGATTATCTTGTCTTTGGGAAGAAAATCACACAGAATAATGCCATTCCTATCCCATAGTACTTGTTGCCATTATAAGATAAACCCATGCCAATCTCAAACAGTTGTACCTCACCAGCCTTTTTCGTGGCCTTTTTTTGTCATGTTTGTTTAAGACCATTGTTTTTTTTTTGGATTCAGACCATGTATTTTTTATCAAGGGAAATTCTGCAGCATTATCTCTACCAAATGACTAACATCTGTTCGGTCTGCTAAAGATATTCCTTAGGGATCAGGCTGCCCGTGAAATGAAGGCGATTATCCAAAGATCAGTTCGCAATACGAATTTCTTGAAATGGGAATACAGAAACTGGTTGCACGATGAGACCGCTGTAATAATAAATACGGCAGTTATGTTGAAAAACGAAGCAATAAATAAATTTTCCAAAATACAATTTGGTTTACTCTGAATATTTGAAATTAATTTGTAAAACGCAAATTCCCGTTACTTTCCGATTCTCTCTCGTAATTTATTTCCAATTATCAACTGCCCAATCCTCCAGGAAATGGAGACGTTTTTTCCTGTTTCCTGCAGACAGCAAAGGTGTGCGAACAGGCCTTCGGTTTTCATAGCTCACACAAAGCAGTGTACGACCATGGTTATTAGAAGCTAACTTCTAATAACCATGGTACGACAAACAGTGCGTTCAGAGATATTTTTCAGAGGATCCTCTTAATGTGCTGTGATTTGCTGCAATGTAGCCCTTCTGTTATACTTTAGAATTCTGTCTGCGTTCCGCCCGAGCATTCATTAATCCACCACAAGTTGCAGATCAAATTTTTTGGCTGACTTAAAACACTTCAACAACAGCTGCTCTTGAACATTTCACTAATGCGGCAGCTTCGGTGATATTCGCTCCATGGCTCCGAGCTCCACAATCATCCCATGTCCAGTGTCAGCCAAATCACATTGTTTAACCATAACTTCACAAACCAATCAATTCTATTAATGTCCTAAGCACTAAGCCTTCCTTTTTTATACCAATCTGTCGTTATAGCGACAACTGCGTGATCAGGTGAACCGGTCACAATAAACTGGCTATTGTTCATACATAAGGGAATCCCTCCCTCCCCCTCTATTTTACCGTTCACTTTTGTCACAGTTTCGAAATCCCACCACCCACCGTCAGGCGAATGTATTTTGTGAATGACCCCTTTATATTACTGGCCGACCACTAACTAAGAGTGGTGATCTATGATTTTGTTTCCCCAACTCATCCCCCCCCCCCCCCTGTAAAATCGACTTAAAAAGCCATGTTTTGAGAAGCTAACATGGAAGAAGTAGAATTCTACTTCTTCCATGAAGCTAAGTTGAAATTTTGAAAAAAATAATCCGTCGGTAACTATGTACTTTTGTGATCATTTTTTTTGCAGCTAATCCCTCCGAAAAGGAAAATAGAAGAACGAAATGAAATTAATACACTTGATAGCTGGTTAAGCATATTAATTTTTAGAGATATTAATTATTTTTCTAAAAATGAAGAAATGGCTGTAGCATTTATACCAGAGAATCAATGTCAATAAATTCGAAATGTTTGGACTCCTCTCATTGAGACGAATAATTTTTGTACACAAATTGCTTAGCTCTGACGAGCCATTATTAATTGATCCCCACCCCAAAGGTCCATCCCAAGAGGAAAAAAAATCATTTTTGGCCAATCAGTCACTAAGAGTGGGGGCTTGCTTATGTTTTCGTTTCCCAACTCAATTTTTTCCCTCTGAAATCGACTTAAAAAAATCATGATTCGAGAAAATATAGTGAAATTTTGAAAAAAATTTTTTCCAAGTGTACGTATGCGACAGCTAATTCATCCGAAACGGCTAATAGCAGAAACAAATAAAATTAATGCATACTTCGAGATTATTTTAAACTGTGCCTTGACTTTTTTATGAAAATTGGTTAAGCCATTTTGGCTTAATTTTTTTTTTCAAAAATAGTAAAAATGACTGTAGCGAACCAAAGTCAATAAATTCCACTTGTACGGATCCTCTCACTGAGATGAATAATTTTTGTAAATAAATTATTTGGCTCTGATGAGCATTTGGCGTTATTAAGGATTTTAAGCACCCATCAAAAAAATAAAAAAAGGAAGAAAATATTTTTTTCTTTTTATATCAAAGTGGGAGATCCGTGCGAATGCACCATTCAACCATTTCAAGTCTATTATAAAAATTGCACGTCCAATTTTTGACAATGAATTTTTTAAGCAATGAGAAAACATAATCTATTACAGTCATTAAATCAACAATGACTTGGTTCTGTGGTCACACAAGAAAGACTTAAAAAGAAAAAAATCACGCATATGAATTACCTAGTCTCAGGTTTTAGATACGACGGTTTCAAAAACAAAATTCTTTTTTTTTATTACAACAATAGACGGCTGAATGGAACCCTCATAACTAAAGCACTTGATAAGGATGCGCCTAATTTAGTGCTTTAGCCATAAGAGACATTGCCTGGATGTAAGCGAACGGAGGATCAAGGCATCCTAGCGCTCCAAAACTACCGAGGCTCCTCTATCGCATCTTCCTGGATTTAATATTCTCGAGTTTAAATGAATTTATTGGCTTCATGGTGACTAAATTTTATAGTATTAAAGCTTTTTATAAATTACTAGATGGAACCTGCCAAAATTTGAAGGCAAACAACTGCATGGTTTCATAAACAATCATCTCCACAAAGACGTCACAATCAAGAACTTTGCTAGCATTGATGATCAAATTAACAACAATTACATACAGCAATTAACAACGATAATAATGACCAATGCGCATGCGCAGAAGTGCCGATTTTGCTCTTAAAAAAGTGCTTTATATTTTAATCACGGTCTGTAGATATGCATGGTCATCGAGCTTCGACCATTTTCCATTGTTTCGAGAAGCTAAGGAAAACAGATCCGCGCCAGGTGCCGTATAGATCGCACTATGGCCGACCGCAGCCTGCGACAGAGATTTTCATTGAAACCAACGATATGAAATGAGTAGATCGCTTATTTGGCCGCCATCTTTGGGGCAATTTGAAGGCGGCGAAAAGTGGAACTAATCTCTAGGCGCCATTACTGTGGTTTGCAGAACTTCGATAGCTGAGCAGGTAACCGCGCAAAAATTAAGGCAGAACCTTCGTTCGCAATCCCAGTTATGTGTTTTTTTTATCCTCTGAATTTAAATGAAGACTGTTTATGGAACATGGAGGGCATTTAATTTTTTTCATATAGTTAAATTTCATGTATGTGCTCAAATAACGGTTTTAAAGCTTGTGTTTCGACTTACATCGATGATGCACAAGTTCATAGGCCTAATAACCAAAATCGGAGGGAACCTGTAATCCACAAGTTCATAATATGTACTTGATAATAAAATGTTTTATGGATACTGTATGTAAGTATGATTTAAAAACTCTGTTTGTTTTTTTTTTTATCCCATCTGCTGTAATGTAAAATCAGCTGACTATTAATTTTCAATGTCCGCACATCGCGCGATGACTGATCATGCGACCAAGATAAATGAAAGTTTTATTAATTTAACCATCACTTCTTAGCCTTTTATTTATTGTGACTAAATAGAAAAGGGGCTATATATCAGTTAGTTAGCGGGGGGGGGGGGGGTTCAGAAAAAAAATTTACATATGTTTGGGGGTTAATAAGACCCCGCGCGCGATGTATGGACATTGAAAATTAACCCTGCTGACATTATGACC
>JAHWFO010006271.1:1068930-1093066 GCA_023313115.1 Rhysida immarginata
GGGGGGGGGTCTTCAGAAAATGAATTCACTTATCTTGGTCGTATGATCAGCCATCGCGCGATGTATGGACATTGAAAATTAACCCTGCTGACATTATGACCATTATGTAACTATTCCTACGAATATCTTTTTATAATACCCCCCCCCTCAAAGAGAAGATAATTAACTAAAGATATTATGAAACATAATTACAAATGGGAAATGGGAAGGAAAAATTCCTTAGAAAAGGAATATTATCTTAGAAAAGTGATTTATTATGTTTAATTTCAGAAATACAGGGCGAACGCAAAGTCTTTCCCTGGTAAAGAAAATTAATATTAAAAAAAAAACTATGTCAGATAGATACATTCCATCTCAAAAAGTTTTTAAATTGCTGGTACGGTAGGAGCCGAAGCAATGTAGGCGACGCTACCATCGGTCCAATTGAAAATGGCGTCTATAAGAGAGAAAGCTCAATGCGGACATAATACCCTTAGACTTTTTCCTGTGTGGTTTTGTTAACGATTAAGTGTTTGCTACACGTTCTCTATGTGAACATATTAAAGGCAAGAATAACGGATGCGATAGGCTATTGATGGTAACAGAAGTCAAACTAGTGAATACGTGGCGAGAAATTGAACATCGTCTAGATGTTCTCAGGGCTCGAAAGGTGGACATGTTGAAGTGTACTAAAGATGCGAAGAATCACTTTTTGAGATGAAGATCATAATACAAAAAACCGTATGTATCTATCCTGTATGTTGCCTATCACAAACTTTAATAACGAATTTAAAATATATACCGTAAAATCTTGAATACACACCCGGGCGTCTATTTGTTTCAATGGTCCAGGCCCCCCCCCCCCCCGGCGATTAATCGAGACCCAGCGTTTATTTGAGACCCGGCGTTAAAGGCTATTCCCAATAACAGGGTGTCTAATAGGGTGTTCCAAAACGATTGCGTAAAATTCCCTGACTAAATCCGACAAAGTTTTGAATTGCCATTTAATATTTTTTTTTTTTTTAGTAAAACTAAAAATTAATAATTAGATAGTATGATCTTCTGGTTCGGAATCATTGGAGATAACCGCCTCATTATTATAAAGTTCTTCATCATCTTCGATCTCTTGCAAGGTAATGGTTTGTGAATCCCGCATAGAATCGCGCAATTTCAGCAATATATTTAGTTTCATATATGGGATATTTATTTATTTATTGATCGTAATCCAATACGTCCATCCAGGGCCTGTATGGCCAAAGGCCGACGAGTTAGGTCCCTGGATGAACCTGGATTTTTCGACTGCTGTATGATGGTCGCAGTAGCCGGGGGGGGGGGGGGGGTTGAAGGTTGTGAATCACGGATGGTCACTCATCCAGTGACTAGCCGTGCCTGATATTACTTAACTTCTGAGGTTTGTAGTTTCAGTGAAAGCCCACCAGGCCACGGCCTCCCCCATATATATAATGGCTTTTAGTTTGAATGCTACATCGTATGATTTTCTTTTCCCGGATTCCATGTTCACCTGCACTTTTAGTTAACCACTGAGCATAAGAAGTAACTTACCGGTACTTAAAATAAAATAAAATAAAATAAATGAAGTAACAAAAAACTAACCTGAATGGAAAAACGTTTAATAATATGGAAGTGAGGAAAAACGCCGGAATTTATATCGATGACCCGAAAAAGACCCGGCGTTTAATCTATTTTTTTACATCCCGCCCGGCTTTTTATTTGAGACCGGCGTGTATTTGAATACCCAGCGTGCATTCAAGATTTTACGGTAATCGAATTGTAATGTGATAATATACTTTCTAAAGCTAAGTAAGTTTTATGCAGGGACGCCAAACCGGTTTCTGCACAAAGGAGACTTGTATATCAGCGCTGGCTTCGATGTGATTTTTAAAGTTGTAAAAATTCTTTCTATTGATAACTCCATTTTCTGGAAATCCCCTAACAAGTATCCTGGCTATCATTTAATAACAGCGGCCTATCCTCCAGAAATGTTTTTTGGTATTCTATTATTCAAATTTTGAATTTAAATTTGTTAATAAAAGCCCGATTTTGCAAAATGTCTGATGGGAAGAAAAGATAATTGTTGCATTCCCTACCGCCTTAAAACGTATAAACTTTTTGGGCATGAAAGCTATCAGGGTTGTTGTAAAAATTGTTGGTTTGTGTAATGCATTGGACTATGGATTTCGGTGTTGCCACTTGGATGATGCAAAAATCGCGGACGCTCTCAAATCCGGACAGGTGGCAACACTGATCGACTTGGTGAACGTCACAAAAAACTTCAATGGAGTAATTTGTCATTATCCTCATTTAGGAGAGACGAAAGAATACAAAGATGTTTAATAAAAGATATTTCTTCCACATGCACAGTAACTGAATGAATTAAAAATTGTTATTGCTTTCGGACGAAATAAAATAGCGTTAATTCACTACTTCAAGGCTTTACATGATCGCGTTGCGTAAATATTTTTGAAAGTAAGTTTTAAATTCAATCATTCAAATGTTTTTGAAAGTAACCAGCGTTACTATATGCAATGTAAAAAAAAACACTCACCTTCCCAATCGTAATTCATTTCGGATGTAAAGTAGGTTAAAAAATTACTCAAAATTAAGGGAACAGAGGGGCCATCTGTTATCAAACATTATAATGTGTATTGTCTCTAGAAAATAATTTAAGAACTCGTAAAGAAACAAAAATAGAAAATCTTAGTGCTAGGCTATTCTTTAATATTTTAAATTGATATATTAAGGAATAATGTATTCCACAATATATTAAGCTCTCAGAAATATACTCATTTGGATATCAGAAATATAACGATTTAACTTTCCCAAAATTACCGTTAGATGGGAGTAAAATTAGAAGTGAATTTCTAAATAGACAAACAATTTCAATAGTGCATAAAAGCTCAGCTTGAATATATTAATAAAGCTGCTATCAGAAGTCTATAGCTTTATGTACTCTTGCTCTTCCTGATATTTCATTTTTAATTCTTATTCTTGATTTAAGAATCCAATATTTTCTTTTCTGAATTTCAGTTTCCTTTTTGGCAAATATATAAAATATAGCTTTATATAACAGACACATTTATAAATAGCGCCTCTTATAATCTTGTAATCAGGGAAGAATTCTACGTAAACTACTGTATATAAATAAGGATATCAAGGTTTCTGTTTATCAGTTTCGATATCTCGATTCTGAATTGTTCCGTTTCAGTCATTGGCCCAGAGCACAGAGGAATCTATTGAGAATTTTGTGAACGAAATAAACAAAAAAAAATACTATTAAATCTCACAAGGAAAAGTAAGAATGAAAATACATTATCTAAAGGCAGATGAGTTCTTCTGTGCTGGGTCGCAGTGTAATACTTAAATCTTTTTTTTTTCTTTTTTAATTTGGAACTGTATTTTCTAAACCTAGACAGGACTAAAGAAAACATTGGATATTTATGGTCCTAGTGGCGATATTAATTTAGATAAATAATAAGAAATAACATTGCTCAGTTAATAAATCTGGACAAAACTTCTAAAACATAAAGAGAATTGTTTTCCTCATTGTCAAACAATTACATCATGAAAGCCCATCCTTGATTTGAAATGTATAGTTAAAATGACGTTAAAATATTATTTATAGGTTTTAGGCAATCTATTCAAATACAAATTTGAATTAAAGCTTAATTACCCCATTAAAGCTAAAAAGTTTAATATTGAAAAAAAGTAGAAAAGAAGGTCGCCCAAACATTTCCATTCATTAAAAAAATTAATAAAAAAATCAAACAAACAAGAATCTGCAAAATTCATTTATCTGGCCAAACAATGACCACCACCCCTAAGTCTTTTAGGATTTTTGAATTTATTTACAAGAAATTTTCAAAAATTTAAGAAATGTAATTTTAAAATTCTGTATTTCAAAACAGGGATAATAATAATAAAAAAAAACAGCCGACATTAAGTAATACTATTTTTACATGTATATTTTTACAACATATGCTCACAAAATAAAAGTTTCAAAGTAGCCGATGAAACTTTTCAACTATTACACTATTTATTGACAATCGAATTTGGATGTGCGCGACTTTTGGATCATCCTATATATATGTAGCATTCACGTATTTTTTTGTGAAATGTTAATTTTCATTTTATCAATTTTGTTAAGATATCATTTCACAAACATTTTAGTTACACTGCTAAAAAATGAATTTCTCTCTTGACTATTGTAATTACGCATTGATAAAAATATCTTAAAAATCAAACTGAACACACACAGACACACATATGGGATTGGAAAGAAAAAAGATTTTCTACAAATAGTACATAAATATGCTGAGCGGATTTCTATGTTTTTGTTTTTACTCCCATTTCAACGGATGTAAACAAATTAGCGGATACATGCAGTGCAACAGGTTTCTGGAAAACGGTTTGGTTTGGTTTGGTTTATTAGAAACTTGGCGTCGACTACTAAGGTCATTTTGCGCCTTTTACACAAGTTATAACAGTACGCAGCCCGGGACAAACACAAACATCCATGCCCACGGCGGGATTCGAACCCACGACCAGGCGGACTCGAGTACTAGAAAGCCTACGCCCTAGTCCTCTCGGCCACCTGGCCGGCTCTGGAAAACGCCTTTCCAAGTTTTACAGAGAATACAATTCAAACAACTAACAAAATGAGACTTTCTAAAGAACAAATATATTAATAAAATTAATAAGAAATTATCCTCTTACTGAAAAATTCTCATCCTCAATATTAAATGTAATATTTCTAACATCTTCGGAACAGATCCATAGTTGCCCCCGTACAGTCCTAGACCCAAAACAAGGTTGCTGTGAGTGAAAAAAGAAAAACTCAGCTAACATAATCATAAGCCAAATTAAATCAAGCCATAAAACGATTTGCAAATTTGCTGAAAATTATAAAAATTTTGTATATACTTTTTGGATATACCTTTGTAGATAAAGGTTTTCGAACCGCTTCAGTCGCAAAGAAGAACAGTTTTAACCGTATTAAGAAGGATAGGGGGACGCTCCATTTGTCTACGATCGTATTTATTTGATCACATATATACATTTCGTCTGCTATGTTCATATTATTTTTTATCTGAACGACAATCGATTGTCAGCTTAGTGTATCGGCGTTCCAAAGGAGCTGAAACATAGCTTCCATAATCTCAACCTTCATAAGAATACGCCAAAGAAAATGAAAAGTCTGACTACCCAGAAAGGTCATCTATCTTTTTTTTTTTTTTTAAGAAAGAACAGTACCTCCTCTTGGTGGAGGGTAATTTGATTGACGATTGTCATAGGCTAGAATTGATATGAATAATTAGAAATTTCACCATTTTATTAATTTCGAACATTACAGTGATTAACAACGTACAGCTTCAAGTTTTCTGGGGCGAGCCTCTGTCGATTTGAACGTAAAATATATTTCACTGTGAAAATGATCTTTCTACTTCACACGAAGTAATAGGCGCTTTGGAAAATGCAGCAACTTCTTCTGCCGTGTAGTTTTGGTTTGAGATGTGACACTGTTCTCTGGATAAAATTTTTGAAATTAATTGCACTGCACTCCAACCTGGGTTTTTAGCAAAAACACCTTTTAGGTTTGCATGGATAAGTTTAGGTGAAACTGGCACTGATTCGATTGCTTAAACAATCTTCAACACAATAGCAACTGCTTTATGAAGAGGCAATCGTCTTTCCAAATTTTTTATGCTGTCAAGCGAAAGTGGCCCCTTATATATCCCCACCACTGCGATGCTGCACCAACCGGCGTCGAGTATTCTGATCGGTTGAGACCAGAGACAAATGAAAGTAAGAGACTGGCAGTGCCCTATTCATTTTGTTGAGCGCTACTGGTGCCACCAGAGACAAATGAAAGTAAGAGACTGGCAGTGCCCTATTCATTTTGCTAAGCGCTACTGGTGCCACCGGAAGTGCAGCGATCTCCATTATGGGAATGGCAGAAACGTAAGGTGGCGTATGTTCTCAATGTTATTTCAGCTGTTTTTGTAGATGACTTCAAGAGGTATTAGTAAGCGTAACCTGTTTTCTGATTTTTTTAAAAAACTTTATTGCATTAACTAACGATAACGTATACTTTTAATGACTTTCAATAGCCTTACGAATTTTTAAAAGAGCGCGTACAACTCGCAACTCCTATCGTTATTGTAATAATGGAGGCTTAGCCAGAGACAAGTGAAAGCATAGATGAAGAAAACTGAAGAATAAGAGTTTGGCTTCCAATTCTTACGCCTAATAAGATGTATCCACTTTTTACGAAGAATGTCATCCTTTGGAAATCTATTGTGCAAATATTATACCTGGTTATATGAGCTTGGTGCTCATTTATTGAGTGACAGTTGTTTTTTTAATGCATTCATCACAATAAAAATGTTTATCACAATACTTATCTTTATTGAAATATCAATTAGATGTTTAAAAACTTAACAAGCTGTGTCACAAAATTATTTTAAGAAAATAAAAAAAATATCATTTTAATTTTTGTTTATCTGACAATAATGGAATGTTGATAAAGTCAGAACATTTAAACTGGGAAGATATTTAAAAGTGTTTCTTACTATTGATAAACAAACCTAACATAATTTATCAAATTTTAGCTAATTGATTTTAAAATTTTAAATTAAAAGAAAATCTGGTAACCTAAAATACTTTTAAAAGTTACTCAATTTTTTTTAAAACAAAAAAAAGGAAGAAATAATTCTCAGTTGAATAAATTGGACCAGAGACAAGTGAAAGTACTTACTTTCACTTGGCGCTGATAATAATCAGTTTATTAATCCACATATTGTAATAAACTATTAACATATTATTAATACACATGATTACTTGTGAAATGAAATATTGGATCCTTTTAAAAAACGATTTGTGCAATTATATGCACAACAACTGACAGGCATGTTTTTTCTTTCATAAATTATGAAACAATAGATTCGCGCCAAAAAAAAAAGAGGGTTATTTTAAAAAGGGGGGGGGGGAGGTTACTTTCGCTTGTCTGTTCTCATTTCGATCTGTATCTGTTTTTTGCTTTTTTCTTTATATTTTTATTAAAAAGCAACTTCAGGATAATTCTCTAATATTCTATTTGCTTTTAGAGAATTATCCTTTTTTGCTTTGATAAAGGATAGGCTCTATCCGAAACGTCAGCTTTTTATTTAGATTTAGATTAATTATTTTTGTTTATTATACCTTATTTTTTATTTAATTTGTATTTTTAATTTATAATTATTATTTATTGTATTCCAGGGTTCTTGTGCCTCGTCCTTCTCTTAATATATATCCGTTTATTAAAAAGCAATTAATTTACGAAAATTCTCATTTATAAATTATAATTTTATTTACCTTAAATAAAGGAATTTATAAAGGAGAATTTTCGCAAAGTAATTGCTTTTTAATATAAATTATAAAAAAAAAACAAAACAAAACAACAAAAAAAAAATAACAGATACAGATCGAAATAAGAAGAGAGATAAGAGAACCTTAATATGGTCCGGTGAGTTATTATTATACTCCATTTCAAAAGTAATTTGATGTAATCTGTATATTTTATTTTATTTACTTTAAAATTATAATTTATAGAGGAGAATTTTCCTAGTTAATTGTTTAATATAGTATCTTCCTCCTTTTTCATTTAAACTATTTTTTTTAAATTTATGTTTAAAAATAACTTTATTTATCATCAAATAACTTTTTATCAGATGGGCCGATTTGAATGATTATTTTTTTTGTTTAATAGAGCACGTTTTTCTGGTGGTTCCATAATAAATTCATCGAGATATCTTAGCTAGATATTAGAAAAAATAAATGTTTGCGATTGATTCACATGCATTGCCTACGGCGATCAGCTGTTTCTTGCCATTCCCGATATGGCGGCGCGAAGGCACCACTAGAGTGGAGGTCACTGCCAGTCTCTTACTTTCATTTGTCTCTGGTTGAGACTAATAGCGACGGTGGCACTATCTGTTGGCGAAGGCGGAAACTAGTCCAGTTGATCATAGAACACAACGGCGATAACACAAGGAGCCAATGGGCCTGTCGGTGAAGGACAAAATGCAATAAAAATATGCCGTTTAGGTCTGATAAGCCCAAATATATCACAAAACATTAAATATGCTTTTTTAGGTCTTTATAACTAATAAACTAAAACACATATTAAACAAAAACACATTTTTGTGCATATCTTTTAGTACTGAAACCATAAACAAAATATGTTTTTACCTAAGGTTCCTAACCCATTCATCACTAACCATACCATTAATTGTCAGGGAAGAAATCCAAATGGGAATGAAGTGAATCTTTAGTTGTAGCCAAGTTTCTGATACTGCATCAGCATGTCTTCTACGAGTTCCTTGTAGTTTGCTGTCCTAACATTCCCGAGAAAGTTGGTAGAAACTAGGCGAAACTAACATTCCATGCTTTTTTCGCATCACCCTGCAGCAAGTTGTTGAACTGGTCATCTTTGTAAAGCTCTTGAATCTGAGGACCCACAAAAACTCCCTCCTTAATATTTGCTTCGCTGAGTCGAGGAAATTTTTCATCCAAGTATCGGAAAGCTGGTGATGTCCGATCCATGGCTTTCACGAAATTATTCATCGACTAATGTGCAGGGATGGTAGTAAAATTTCTTGAGTTTCGACTAGAGCTTAATGCTGAATGTTCTTCTCTCCCACTGCCACATTTTGTCTGCCACATTTTGTCTGGCACATTTTGTCTGCAAGTCCATTCCTTCCGCAAGTAGTGGAATTCCCTTGTTCGGCTAGAAAATGAACTATATGAAATATCTTCAAAACGAGAGCCAATAAAAATTTTTAATGGTTATATTCGTATTTAGCACACCAAATACTACAGAAAAATTTTTTTAAGTCGATAACAATTTCATTGTTGACCAGTGTAATTGGTGCCCGGCGAGGTGGACTGAGTATTTCCGAAACCACAAGTCTTCTAGCCTTTTCCCGAATAACCATTTCAAGGGTTACCAGAACTGGTTAAACAACCAAAAAACAATCAGCCTTTGGTCGCAAACGACTCGTCAATCCAAGGGGTGAGCGTAGGATGGGAATGCTTGTTCGTGCGAATACAAACGTCACGACTCGTCAATTAACCGTGGAGTACAATACTGCACCGCAGAATAGTATCTCTAAACGCACTACACGCCGTACATTGGCAAGGATGGGCTATAACAGATGACGGACAGTCAGGTACCTTTGATCTCCACCTAAACCGCAAAAAACTTCTCCAATTTGCCCGTGATCTCCAACCCTGGATCGTCGAGGACTGGAAGAAGGTGTGCTGGTCGGATGAATCTCGTTTCCTATTGCACCATACAGATGGCCGACGCAGAATTTGGAGACAACAGCACGAAGCGATGGACCCCTCCTGTCTGGTTTCCACTGTTCAGGCTAGTGGAATCTCTGTAATGGTCTGGGGAATGTTTTCCTGGCATACTCTTGGCCCGCTAATAACTGGCGTTCAGGGCTATCTGAACATTCTTGCCGACCACGTTCATCCCTTCATGGCTACTATGTTTCCCCCATCGGAAAGATATTTCCAGCAGGACAATGATCCGAGTATCTTCATGGAATGATTCCAGGAGTACGATAAGGAATTCAACTTGCTCCTCTGGCTACCACAGTCCCCGGATTTGAACCCAATCGAACATCTTTGGGATGAGCTGGAACCGGTTATTCGAGGCATGGATCCATCACCATCCAATAAGCATCAACTGGGAGCAGCTGTTGCATCTGCATGGGCAAACATCACGAAATAATGCTTCCGGCGGCTAATTGAATCCATGCCACGGCGAATTCGTGCTGTTATAGCTGCTAGGAGTGGCGCAGCACAGTATTAGGGGGGGGGGGGGGTGTTTGTAAAATAAACTGGCCACTCAGCGTGAAATACAGTGATTTTAATATCTGTATCTGGTCATTCTCAATAGAATAACATATCATATGTCCTATGTTGCTACTTGAAAAAAAATCCTATTAATCACGCGTCCGATAATTCCGATTTCAAACACATTTCAATTAATTTAGCTCAGGAGAGGTCTCTATATAGGCCGAATAGCGAAAACAGAATTTGAAATAGTTAATCTCGTTCTCGAGAAATCGTCGGGCACACAGACGGAGAGATAGACACACAAACAGCAAAATGAATACAAGGTTAATCGTAATTATGTTAACAATTAAATGATAGAAACCATTTACCGTTAGCCAAAATTATATTAACAACGGTAGCTTGTTAATAACCTTGTAGCTTCCGCATTGCATGATTTGGGGCTCTGTGCTTTTTGTTTAATGAAAATTGATTATGGTGTATGATGTTGAGCGTATGTATAGAAGAAAAGTTCGTGACACGAATGACCTTAAACTGTGATATCATCTATTCCCTGCGAAATATATGTCCGATCTTTAAATGGAAATGATTACTAATGCCCACTGGTTTTTTTGAATTGAACACAATGATGAACATCCTGAAACCGTCCTATAAATAAACGGGTTCTACCATTTAATTGTTAACATATTTTTGACTAATCCTTTCTAGCATATAAAATAAAAATTTATTCTCTGTCGAACGAAAGCTGGACTAGGCGTGTCTAATTAATTGTTAGACATTATTGCGAAGTAAAATTAACAATGCGTAAAACAGTTGAAATTAGAAATTTAATTGGATACACCTGCTCCAACTTTTGTTATTTAGGTTATACATAAAACATTAACATTAAAAATAAGACCAGCATCGATTTTAAAACTATTAAGACCTGCTCGACACACAACTAATTCAGATCTAATTTTTGCTCGTAAATCTGGAGTGGCAATTTTACCTTAAAAATTTCTTAAAGTAGAATAAATATTAATCATAATTAACAATGACTGTGATTATGATATGTAAAATTAATTTTAAGATTGTTAATAGAATTATTTAATTTTTCTAATTTAAATAAATGTTAATAAACGATTTATGTATATTTGATAATCGATTAAAATTTAATTTTGATTAGTAAGCCATATTAAAACGCGATAAAAAATCTTGGATAAAACTTGGACTATATAATTAAATAAAAAGTAAATAAAAAAATTAACTAATCTCATTAATACATCTATGCGTTTATAGACCTCAATAGCTAACATTTTCATGTCTATTGAAGCAGTCCTTATCATCATTATACATGTACAAGGTATATGACACCTAAATCATAAAAATAATTTTTATGTTAATTTAGAACTCATTTACACAATAAAAAAATTAATGGATACATTTTTATAATAAAACACATAATGCAAGATATCGTTATAAAAAGCCAACCATATGAACGATTGACTAAAGGCGTAAAACCTAAAGTGATTCAAAAGTTATTTTTTTTAAACTATCGAAATTTAAAAAAAGTGTTTTAAAGAGAAAAAGCCCAACTTTTCATTGCTCATGAAACGCTTTGCTTTATAATTAATATTTTGAGACATACGATTTTGAAAACAATCCATTTGACTACAATCCATGATTTTCATTTTACTACATTAACATTCTATTAACTTTATGATAATATATTTTCGAATGTTCCGCCATTCACTTCGATGCATTTTTCAATTCTTATGATAACATATCGAATTACGCGCCCGAGGCATCTTCATGTTCTCGTATTTGGTCCACAGCATCTGCTATATGGGCAATTGGATCGTCTCGCGTATTGACTGTAATTTTATACCTCACACTTTAACATCCGCACAAGCAAAAATCCATAAATCATATTGCGTTACTTTTTCGGTGATTAATGAAATCAACACCGCAGTTAAATTATTTACTTTAAATCATTCAATATTTAACCAATATTTGTATCTCGGAAACCATTAATAAAAAACATCATGTTATGCATGTATTAATTTTTTGACTTAAAATAATAAGTCATTCTATATCCTCACGAAATATTGACTTTTCCTCCCGGAACACCCTGAATACGCAATTGCAGCTGTATGAATTGTCTAATCTTTTCCCCTGAAAATGTACTTGGACTATTAATGTTATAAGAAATAAAAATATCGTTTTTATACTCTTTAATTGAGGCTTAAATAAGAAAAACTTTCATAATTACAAAAATTTTACAAGCTAAATTCAATTACTCAGTAATTAATTATTTTATTAAATTTTATGTAATAATCTCTTGCGTGTTGTTCAAATATTTACATACTTCTGTTAATAATAATTTTTGAAGTAACTTTTTACAAAAGAATTCATTTTTACAAAAAAAAAAGTTAATTATTGTTTAGAAAACTTGCAAATATGCGATTAAGTGCATGTGCCATAATGGAAGTCAGATTAACACTTTACATTTTCTTTAGGCGAAACTTTCATCGCATGTTAAAACTATGGAAATTCTTCTTCTTGATGATGAGGTTTTCGTGCGACGAATTTTGTTTTGAATTGGTCTGCGTCCAAAATTTCATGATCTTCATCATATTGTCGAAATAGTTGTTGACGAGGTAACGAGAGAAATTAACGCCGTCGCAGTCGCGATGGAGCAAGGCGCAGTTGTCGGGTTTGTGGAACCGACCGAGGACAAATAGGTTGGCAGGCAGCGTCGAATTGCGAAGGAAAATGCTAAAAGAAAATGAAAAGAAATTTATTCAATATCATTTGTGTGTTAATCAAATACTTTCAGTGCGGCTCAAACAAGAATTTTTTTCCAAATTAATTTTTTCAATTAATTAATACCCTCCGGGATTTGACTCATTAATGGTTTATAAGATTCTTTGCAATTATAATAAATCAAGCACGACTTAACGGTAATTATAATCTGAACACAAAGACAAAAAGGCGGAGGGAGCAAAATATTAGAGATATAAATGTACAAGCATGATAAGATATAAATGATTACTGAATTCCACCTTGCCAAGCCATTCAGTGAAGGTCCGAAGCTTCGAGTTAAGTGCCTTATTTTTTGTTGGATCTCGCAGTTTGTTCTTTTCTCACATGAGGTTGGTGTCACTTCTTCCGATCTTATCTCGTTTCCAAAATCGATTCTCTTCTTCCTTGGTGGGAATGTTGTCGTCGTGAATGGAGATTCGGAACTGGGCGTCGAAGAAGGCTGGGGAAGGAATATGGAACCGATGTCGATGTCCATGGCCCGTAAGAGCATCAACTGGCTGACGGATGCACCGAGGGTTAGCCAAGTGAGTTTGACGAGGGCGGCGTCGTCCGCTTGGACTGGAGATGAACCCGTGAAAGCCGGGCTTATTTCAACGGCTGAAATGGAAACACTTTTTTATAATTTGGCTTTGGGATAACACATAAAGCAGTAACTATAGAAGCATATACGCGTGCATTATTTAAATAATCTGTAGGACATGGTTTATGATTCGCTAGCACCAATTTCAAAATTTAACCAAATGATATGTAACTAAATATAAATAAAAGGAGTTCATTCAACATTAAGACGATATTCTTAAAATAATCTTCTTTGATTCTTGGAACCAAAAATTTATAAAGTTGAACATGCATCATTCAGATGCTTATATGTGGCGCTAATATTTATGCATATTAGAATAAATAAAAAGGGCACAGGACATAATGAATAAAATAGACTATTAGTGAATAGAAACATGCAAGGCATAATATAAAACAACCCGAATGTAGTTTGATTTCTATTCAAATTATTATCTTACCATAGATAATAAAAAGTGAAAATAGTGAAAAAATAATAATAATCAAAGCGATAACGCTTTTCTTAAATTTTTAAATTAAAAGTTAACAAATTAAAAGTTAACAAATTAAAAATTAACAAGCTTAAGAGTACAGCAATATGAGATTAAAAAAAAACTCCTTCTATTAAATTTATCATTAAAACAAGTCTAAAAATATTTTTCTTTTTTTTTTACCATATATTTTGTTTTTTTCTTTCCTAAGCCATCGCTGGCCGAGAGAATTCTTCCAAAATGCTTCATATTTCGATTTTCGTATAGGAGCCGCATCCATAGCCACCCAGAGTGAATGCGCGGAAAACATCATCCAAATGCATAGGAGATTCCAGTGACTTAACAAGTGAAGATCCATCGAATTGTGAGATAGACATTCAAATCGACCACTCTCTTCATAAGGCGAGAAGAAGACTCCGCTGTAATCCCATCGTGTACCGAAAGGATTTGGACACACTCACTGAACTTGTAATCAGATTCATTGCTTCTTTACAATTTCAGTGACCCACCATAATAACCTTGTGCCTAATTCCTGGGTTCCTGCAACCTGAAAAGCAAACGAGTTAAAGATTACTCGTTCCGCTGAAATAATTTGGACATCAAGAGGAAATGATGTAAAAACCGAGAAGTCTCCTAAATTCTGTCAATGTCGTTGGACTTTATTACAGAGCTTTTTATTTCATCTTGTGCAATATTACATCATAAATATTCTTCCTCATGAGGTTAATTTTATCCCCTCACAGCTTATTCATTTATTATTATCAAATTTCCTTTGAATTCAAAACGTTCGAAATTGGCATGTAATGTTAAAAGTGAAGCCGGAAGAAACTTCTCAAAAATTGTGATATAATAGATTGATAATATGCAAATTTCATTAAAACGTATCCAATTTTTTCTGGAAGCTTATTTCGAAGAAATGGCATATGAATAACAACACCCTTTTCTAACAATCTAAATCTTATAAGATGAAGAAGAACACGAAGTGGGCAAGAAAAATTAAACAAATTAAACAAATGTGATGTTCGCAATTAAAAGTAGCCAATGTGTTGTTTTTGATTAGTATTGCATTTTATATTCAAAAATTCATTGGTTTAATTAATAAAATAAAAAGTTTACAATACTCAAAATTAAATTACACCTAATTTAAGAATTAATTCAATGTAGCTTTAATTTAAACATAACTTGCTTTTTGTATATTAGGCAAAAGTTAATATTATAATTAATGAAGAAAACTAAAATCTAATCGATATTTTAAAACACAAAACTATTTTAACTATTAAAATTAAAAACCTATAATTTTAACAAATATTTTAACGATAATGGGTTTCTTAAATATAAGATAGCCTGATGTTTAGAGTTTCAAATTAAACTTCCATATAAATCGCATTATGTGATTATAGTACAATAAGAATGAAATTTCCAATGTTCGTTTTTATATTTTAACTCAATCATAGTTTATATTCAATCAGTTCTGAACTTGTTTGATCATTTCAAAGAATATTTCAATAAATAGCACTTGCACACAAAGCAATAGTAAAGAAAATGAACATTCTTTTCAAAACTGTTCCAGTAAATGAGTTCAAGGAAAATAATGTAATGTTCAAATAGTTCATGAATGTTTAAAACATGAGAAGAACACTGTCAGTCTTTATTAAAAAAAAACAACAAAAAAACGATGATAGCGAGATAAAATATAATGTTCGCATTCAAAAGGCGTTTATTTAGAATGCATTTCGAGCGTTATTTCTCCTTTGTAACCAAACATCTTTGGCAGTGAGTACTTGTTCTTCGTCGTTCGCTGTTTGATTACTCGGTCTATCTGTTATCGGCAATGTTTTCACCGTGTGAGGAAAGTGGCCAGAGAATGTCTCGTCATCATCGCACTTGGGGAACCTTTTGTCGCACTCAGTCGTCGATAGCGCCATGAAGAGAAGGTGCAGAGGCCAAGTTTTCAATGTAGGTAAGCGTTCGGGATAGAATCGTAGTTTCCACCTGAAATAATTACATTTAAATTAAATCGTATTCATTAATCTTAGCAATCTTTTTCTAGCTTAAATTAATAATTTAAAATTGAGAGGATTTGGCAAAAAATTATTTGGAAAAAGATACAATGATTTTGCAAAAATAAATTGTAACCATTTATAATTTTCATCTCACATGAAAGTCATAAAGCGTAATATGTCCGAGATGAAAATTTCATGATTTCTTAATTACATTTTCCTTTTGACTTGGCTAAGGATAAAATATTTTTCAGACTCTGTTGAAATTCCTCCTTGGGCAGGTTTCGCTGTATTAATAAATATCATTTAGAAACGTTAATTTAAAAACATGCGAATGTAATAACTTCAAACTGGGGTCAGTCTCCAAACTTAAGGTGAAGAGGAACTAAACTTTTTAAATTTTCTAATGTAATTTTAAATTATTTTGTTAGTGTATACTATTGATTTTTAAATTTATTTTTTCAATTCAAACATTAAATTTACAGTAGCTTGAATTTATATATTTAGAAAGTCTTTATATTTAGAATAAGGTGAAGATATTAATGGAAAACACGGAAAGTAAAATTACTCGACCTAGATTTGAACCAGGGACCACAAGTATCACGCTCATCGCCTTATCTTGTAGTGTTTAAGGATACTTGGAGACAGCCATTATTGGATATCATTAGTCTATCAAAGGATATTCAGTAACAGTGATACGAAAATATTATTTTGAACTAAGCACATAAATATTGCCTTTGGTCCAGTTTTATGGCAGCATAATACAAGTATTATGATATCCTATATTTTGATCATTTCATGTGCCGGCGTGGTTTGTCTAGTTTAACGGTCACGAGTTCGTAAAAAAAAAAAAGATATTGCGGTAGCGGAATGGGATTTATGCTGCTTCCGCCAAGTGGAATATTTTTCGAACGTGAACCTCTGCTCAAATTTATCAGCACAGACTATAGCAGCAGATACGCACAGAGAGCAAATATCGGTTAATTTAAAGGATTAAAGGAAAGAAAGAAAGTAGATGATCCAACACAAGGAAAAGGGAACCAAATGCTAGAGAATGAACTGCAAGACTTAGTCAACCGAAGAACCTCTATATGGTAACTTTAGATTCACGTATTGTCGATCACGGATGCCACTTTGTTTTGGGTGGCGCTAGTGTCGCGGATCGCATTATGGCGGGCAAAGGTTTGGTTGGTTGGTTTATTAGAATTTTTGGCGTCGACTACTAAGGTCATTTTGCGCCTTTTACACAAGTTATATCTGTACGCAGCCCGAACAAACACAAACATCCATGCCCACGGCGGGATTCGAACCCACGACCAGACGGACTCGAGAACTAGAAAGCCTACGCCCTAGCCCTCTCGGCCACCTGGCCGGCCAGCGGGCAAAGGAGGATAAAGCGAGGCGGAGAGCGCCTGAGCTGCGTCGTTTGTTGAATCAACAAAAATTTCAGCATATGGAATTTACACAATAAATTTGTGTTATGTATTTACCAAAAAAATTGTTTTCTTTCATTCAGTTCGGGACCCTTAGCGTGTACAAAAGTTGTCGATTTTCTGGTTTCCAAATGCGGCAATTGTGTGTATTCACTGCGCCGTCCAGGTGAAAATGCGCTTCGTCTGTCCAGAGGATATTCCACGGCCATTCTGCATCGATTTCAACGCGAGCAAGAAACCGAAATGAGAACTGGCGTCGATCGTCACAATCATGTGGAAGCACCAAGTGACTGCCGCCACTACAACTCCGACACTACTGGGATAATTTAGCCCAAAACTTAATAGTAATGTTGATCTTGCCTAGAAGAACCTGCATACCGAATTTTCACTCCTGTACATACGTAAATACACGTAGAGGGAGACCAACGAGAGGCATCTGCACAAGTGAAAGTTTGTACGGATAATATCGGAGGACATTCCGCATGATCTTATGGACAGTTGAACGTGGCCTATTCAACACCTCTGCCACACGCGGGAGACAGATGCTACCATGAGAATTTGAGCTCTGTCCTCTTCCACCTGAACCGAAACCTCCTCTAATGCGTCTGCAGACACGGGTTTTCTTCCTTTGCCAGCACGAACTGACAATGATCCTGTTTCTTCAAATTTCCTTATCATTTTCCGAAGGTTTTTCACATTCATGGGACCATTTCGCATCCCCTTCAAAGTCCGAAGTTTCCGTAGTGCAGCTGCTGCAGAATTACTGTTTTGGTAAAATAATTTAACACAACAATGCGCGATCTCGTGTGAGCGGCATACACATTGAACACAGGATCTCCGAGAATATTCTTCGGTTTTATACAGTAGGTTACAGCTGCTGCATTACGGCACATAAATTTACATTTTAACTACAGATATTTAGAGTGCCTTTGTGGCCATGAGAGGCATAGCAGCCATGTTATGTCATATATTATAGCATAGATAATAGAGCATAGATTATAGAAAAAACAAAAACCATTGCTATGTGGCATTAAAAAATTTCGAATTAGCTGTATAATTCAATAAACCGAAGACAAATGTCCACCTTTAATTATTAGAAAAATAATAAACTGAAAAAATGAAAATTTATTTTTTGTTTTTTTCTGATATGAACAAAGTTACTTGTTTTATTTAATTAAAGAGCTATAAATGTTAGTCGTTGTTTATTGATTTTTTTTTGTAATTAATTATTCCTTTATGAATTATATAAATTCAAAGAAATTAAATTAAGTAATATTTTGATAGTCAATTTGAATATAATAAAAGTCATCACTTTTGGATTTTTTTCTGTGGTTATTTATCATTTTCAATTTAATAAATAAATAAATAAATAAATAAATAAATAACAATCTTTTAAATAAATAACAAATTAATACATATTAAATTAATTAATTATTAATTTAAATTAATAAAATGATAAATTCATAATAGATTAAATTAAAAACAACAAAATTAATATATAATATTAACGGTATTAATTAAATTATATAAATAACAAATCAATAACATTTATTACTTTCAATATACACTATATATCCAAAAGTAAACGGACTTTCGATTTTAGACGTTTTGTCGAATATATAGGGGCTTTCTCCAAATTTTTATTTCGGATCGGACACCAGTATCAGCTTCTTCTTCTTACGCTAGTATGAAGTCAATATGAAGTCAATATTTCTTTATGTCAGCGTAAGAAGAAGAACTTGATACTGGTGTCCGATCCAAAAAAAAAATTTGGAGAAAGCCCCTTATCGTTTTGTTTATTTTTGAGAGCAACTGAAATTCAACTCATTCTATCGACGATATCTTGCTGAATTTTCACGATATTTGCTTGGGCTTTTTATAAGAGTAGCTCTATACATTTGGATAATAAATTATGCAAAAGACAATTCGGTAACGCTTGCGCATGCGTATTTAAACATTATTTAGTAAAAATCCTCATAATTCATCAAATATATAATATTTTTATATTCTGATTGCAGGATTTTGTCTCTACTGTAGTTTTTCAAATTTCCTGAAAATGGCATTGCATCGGGTTGAAAATCCTGCGTGTTATAAACAAAAAACTTACAAAAACATTTCTATTTTTTAAAAGAAACCTTTATATCGCCATGAATATACGTGCTATTCCCATATAAATGAACACAGAAAAGTAAAACAAGCCTGTTAAGCATATGCTACAGCTACAATGCATTTCAAGCATTAACTTTTACAGGGTGATTCCAAACATTATTTTTTTGGTTCACTTTTTTGCTGGTCCCCTGTTTGCCTTCGGGAAAAAACCTTCGCTGACATATATGAGGTGTAACATGTTCTTTACATCCCTGAAGTTTCAGGATAATTCATCAAGTATTTTTCTAGATATTCGACAAAACTTCTAAAATCGATAGTGTCCGATTACTTTTGGGTTAATAGTGTATTTAATTTATTGATTTTACAAATGAAAATTAATAAACACAGGCCACTTATTATTTCATTATTAACCCTTTCATTGTGTAATTATATTTCATTTTCATTCCTGAATAGTCGCTCCCGCTTCGACCGGTCCTTTTTCCATTAAGTACTGAACATTTTAATATCCAAAATTCTAACACACATTTGATTTTTACTATATGAGCCTCACAACTGTAGTTCGAAGATTTCACCTTTTCTCTTTTAGGCTTCGCGGCCCAAGTTAAACGATTTTCTGGTTCGCGAGGAGAAAATTTCACTATAAAACCAACTTCAGAACGATTCGAATACCCTAATGCCACGCAGTAAAACATTTGTGGTCATTAAAATCATTTAAAATAACAAAAAAAAAAATATGAAAACCGTCTTGCTTCCACACAACTATGCTCTATGCTAAATATTCGCAAGTTGGTCCAAGTTGGACACAACACGGCGGAAAATAACACGTGACAATGAACAACCAATAGAAAACTGTCCCACGTATGGCCGCACTCTATAGGTATTCAACGTAAAACGCCCTCTGTTGCGAATTCGTAACTAATTTTTTATTTTCGCTGAAACAAATTCCCATCCCTTCATTAGCCCTCCCTTTTCTGATGACTAGTTTCGCCTGTAGGCAGCTTTGCAATAAGGTCCTTTAATTATGGACACCCTGTACGAGTACTCCTTTGGAAAGGTTATTTTAACCAAAATTTTGGATTTTGTGAGTAGATTTTGACTACTCTCTCTACTCTTACTTCAGATACATTTAATCTGTATTTTAATGTAAAACTTAGCAAGTTTTATTACATTATGTGTGATCATTTTTTATAGAGCAATGTGAGTAGATAGAATAAATAACGTACAGCCGGGTGCAAAAAGGTTTTTACCTGCTCCGTAGGGGCTGAGCTTAGCGGATGTTGATCGGTTGCATAATCAGGTACTTGTACTGAAAGTCATGGCAGATTAGAATGGACCTGTCCCTTCTTAATGAAAATAGGGTAGCAGGTAGGCCTGGGATGTGCTCATCATGGGCTCTCTCCTAACAATAATAAGCGATAGCGGCTGTTAAAGTCTCTGCCTACTGCCTCGAATAGCAGAGTTCGAATCCGAAATGGATAGACATTTTTTTTTTTGTTCATTTTCGCGTTTTTGACTTCGTCTAAGTTTTAAACGGTGTATGTAAAGAACATCATAAACAGATTAAATTTTTTTCATCCTAGTGTGCAATTTGATCTGTTTATTTGAGGGTTTAAAAAACTACATGTATTCATGTTAATTGTCATGGCATGCTTTATTCTATATTTTAGTTTTTAATAAAATATACTATACTAATTCATACCATCGTTACTTTTACAAAAATCCTCTTTTATTCAAATCATTTAATATTCTCTACTATTAAAATATATAATCCTATATATTAAAACACAAAGCATTTTTTGTAAGAGCAAAATTGGCACTTCTGCGCATGGGCATCTGAAGCCAACAAAGAAAGTCACGACAATCCATCAGAAGCCAGGGATTGTTGTAATGAGACAATATTCAATCATTGTTTTGAATTAAATAAACTGAAGATTTGCAGAAAGAAAATCCTGCCTTGATCATTTTATGACGTTTCCTTGTGACTACTGAAAAACTCTGAAAATGTTCTGTTAAATGTTCTTTAGAAAGAGCTTTAAAAACTGATCACTTTATCCGCTGACATTTTGTCTCAGTTTAATACTTTCAGAGAAATTTAGTTTAAAGCTATTTTGATTTTATATATTAACTCATTTCTTATTCTTTGTGCATAATGAGATATTTAGGCTCTGACAATTTTTTATTTTATTAATTTTTAATTAAAGAGATGGGGATTAATAATAAGATGGGTTGTTCTCCGTCAAATTTTGACGGGATCCATCTAGTTATATAATAAATTAAAAAAAAAAATTCGGATAGTTTTGGCATAATTGACGTTGATTATTTTATATATACAAAATATACAAAAAATGAGACTTGTAACCTTTCAAGCAGTCAAAAGAAAATAGCTTCCACTTACACTTGTAAATCATTTCCGCATCACATAATAACGAGCGCTTGATCACGCATATAATTATATCGATACTGTGCACCATTTATGTTACACTATTAACCAAATAGATTAGCTGATTATTAATAAAACAAAAATTCTCATCAGAACAGCCAAAATAATCTTTTTGTCAACATAGTTGAGCACGTGACGTAAAACCTGCCTTCCCCCGATGCTAAGCAAAAACTTAATGGAATCGTTCCATAGTAAGCGTGCTCGACTAGATAGATACCTGGAAAAAGTAACCTCATTGAATTGAAGTATTGTAAGGAAGCCGAAAAATTTTGACTTAGGTCAAAACCTTTATGCACCCGACTGTACGCTTGAATGTGTTGAATTAATAGGAATGTCTTGCTTTATTTATTGTTGCTGCAAACGCCATTGAAACAATAACAAACGATATTTTAGTGATTTTTCCGGTGTTTTGCACGAAATAATTGACATTTTTAGGCAAAAATGGTCACTTGGGTGTTACGTAATATTTGAGGGGGGAGGGGGGTAAGGCAAAACGTTACGGCGCGTTACAGGGGGGAGAGGGGGTCAAAAATCTTCAAAAACTGCGATACGTAATACTTGAACGGCCCCTATGTTATTTCTATGCTGTCGCGTGTCGCATCCTCCTTGGGAATTACTTTTTTCTCTCACTAGGGCGGCGACACTTCTATCCGTGACCTGTATACTAGCTGAAGCCAGTAATGCAAGTGCAGTGAATTCCTCTAAGCAAGGCAAGTTTAAACTTCGTCGGTTTTCACCAATTGCCAAAGATAATTTAACTTTTATCAGGGAAATATTTCGATTTTCTTCTCTAAAGCTCAGGTTTAAAGATCTGTCCGAAGGCCAAATTAAGAAATAAGAGTTTGATTGATGTCATCAGTTAAATCGCCTCAAGATGCCTTATTGTATTTTCCCACATTCGAATTGTTAAAATAAGGGCGTTCATGTAGGTTAGACGTTCTCTAAAAAGCTAACAGGAAGGACTGGAGGATAATGGATATTGCAGAGTTTCTAAATTTATGAATATTTTATTCTATGTAGGTCAATCCTGATGGTTCTCTTGTAGTTTTTCACTGACACTGAATTCGATACGCCAAAATTAATCTAAAATGAGGATTCATCAAAGAAATAAAAACAAAGTTTTATGAAGAGTTTCTTCAATAACTATGCTAACTCTAGGATCCATTGCTTTAGGCGTCGTTTGTAAAATTAGTGGTGAATTGATGAATTAGTTTGTTACTTGCCCAATCATAATTAAAGTTTATTTTTTATTTTATTATTTTGATTTGAATACGACAATAGTAATAGCAATAACAAAGACATTAACAACAAAAACAACAATAAAAATAATGACGCAATAGTAAAAATAACGTTGAAGAATATACTGTTGAAAAATTGTAATAAACTTATTGTAATAAAATTGTAAAAAATTTATTAACCTCAACATAAAAATTATTTATAAACTTAAAAACAGAAAAAATAACAAATATACATGATGTTTCAGAAATTTTGAAATCAATAAAGATATAAATACATGTATCTGCGTTAATAGTCTAGTCAAATGAAACTAAACAGGCGTAACTTTCAGAAAAATAAGATATATTTATCAAAATTTGAATAAGACATACAGAGGCATATGGATTTCACGAACGACGAAAGAAGTCCTCACAAGTTTTCAATATGCGCCCCACCAAAGACACGGCACAAATCAAGTCGATAGTCCAGCTTCTGCCAATCACGATGCCGTTTGAGGTTTTCTACACATGCTGATAAAATATGAGATCATTTGAACAAGAATTGGTCAAATTATTCGATTACAAAATGATATCAAATTGTCTGGCGCACTTTGTATATAAAGGAATTCGTACAATGAAAAGTTATAAAAGAATATGTACAGTTTCTAAAAATATTAAAAGTTCATTTCACCCGGACATTACATAAAATATAAAAGGCTCCCAATGCATTACATTTAAAAATAATTAACCGGCATACAAGCTGTAAAAGTTTCTCGTCGATACCGGGATATGTCGGTCAAATACTTGTTTTGTTTATTTTTTAAGTTTATAAATATTTATGTTGAGGCTTGTGAATTGGCATTAATTAATAACGCAATAGATTACCTAAGATTTTTAATGAACAAAAGCAGCTTCTTCTCGTTCATCTCCTTTTCCTTTTTAAATTTACAAATCACATGATACAAACAAAGAGGAATCTCCTTCTTTTTGAGATACAAATGGAGAAAGGATCCAACACTGTCCATTAATGGATCAGGATAAAGTAGTGCATTTGGAAAGGTAACATGTCTTGCCTTCCTTTTTTTTCTGGCAGCAGTTCTATTGATTGCCGTCATAATCAATTGGAAAAGGTGAGCACCAAATGCTAAAAACCCTAAGGCAAGCAGAGCAGTACCTAATTTTGGATCGTAAGTGCTCATGGAACCTCCTCCATAACCACCACCCCCTCCCATTCCATATCCTCCACCAC
>JAHWFO010006271.1:1093076-1108798 GCA_023313115.1 Rhysida immarginata
CCATAACCACCACCCCCTCCCATTCCATATCCTCCACCACCACCACCACCACCTCCTCCTCCATAACCACCTCCTCCTCCCATTCCATATCCACCGCCACTTCCTCCTCCCATTCCATATCCACCACCTCCTCCTCCACTCATTCCATATCCACCACCACCTCCTCCACTCGTTCCATAACCGCCGCCTCCACCCGCGTTCATTCCATATCCTCCTCCCCCTCCTCCACTACCTGCACTCATACCATATCCACCTCCACTTCCGCCTCCGCTCATACCATAGCCTCCACCGCCTCCAACTGCACTCATACCATATCCACTGCCCCCTCCACTCGATCCATATCCTCCACCTCCATTTCCTCCGCTCATTTCATAGCCACTGCCTCCTCCATTTCCTCCGTAGCTTCCACCTGAACTTCCTCCGTTGTCCATTCCATAGCTACCACCCCCACCGCCATTATCAGCTTTCATTTGTGGCCTTGGTTCAATCACTAACGGTAAAGGCTGAGGAACGGGAATCACAGGATTTGCTGGCATTGGGGGAGCGATCAGAGAAATGATATTTGACGACGGTTGCGCTTCAATTTCGGCTTCAGAAGTGACGAACGGGAACCCGCTCGTCAGCAAAAACAAAACGAGACTCATTTTCCTTGAGTGTTCTGAGAAAGAAAAATACACATTATTGAGATATATTTACGAACGCAAAATTCTGCAATAATGGATTATTATAAATATTAAAATTTCAATAATTTCATTTGAAAGCCGTCTTAGCATTTTTAAGAATCCGAAGGGGCAGCATCTATAATGATGTACCTGTACTTCTAACAGGAAATAATAAAAAAATGTCTTATAGTATGATATCTCCTCCTCAACAATTGAGGGGTAGTAAATGATGCGATTGTGATACGAAAACCGTTTGCAGTTTTCAAAATTCAAATTCATTACGGAAGTTTTATGGCATTACTGTCTTATCTCTATGTCTATCTGATATTTTTCATTTGAGGCCACATTAAAAAGATCACCTACAAGAATGATACTGAGGAGTAAGTACATCTGGCCTGTGATACATTCAAATTACTCTAGAAATTTTTGGGAATTTTAAACAATCCTTGATGCATCCAGTCATTGGCAAGATGGTGTTCAAAATGTCTGCGCCTTGTACCGGCGAGCAAAATAAATTCGACTCAGTCTACACTTCTGCTTTTGGAGCTTCTTTTTCAAATTTACTTGAGTAAAGACAAATTTAAAATATCAAAATGTGTCCATGGAGGGTTTTATCATACGCCATACCTCAAATGATAAATTATTGATGAAAATTAGGAAAGAAAATTCCACAGCCTGGATTCGAACCAGGAACCTTCATTCGCTCATGCTGCTGAGGTGCCACTGCAGACATGAAATCATATTTACATGTCCTTTGAACTTGGTTAGAGCAGTTATCTAGTCGCAGGCTGGGACTATCTTTCCTAAGGTTTAATATTAGGTGGCATAGCGTATGATAAAACCCTCATGGACCAATCTTGAGTTATTCTTTAATGATTATTACGCCTTAGGAAAGATAGGTAACTGCTCTAACGAAGCCCAGAGAACATGTAAATAGCGTAATGCTTTCATGTCTGCAGTGGCGCGATTGGTTAGTTGGGGTTTTCTTTCCTACTTTTCATCAATAATTCTTTTTTTATTTTTTTATATACCACTGCAGTTAGTGATCGCCATTTCAAACTGCTATAAGTTAATTCAACCGCATTCAGTGCTGACAAGGGCAAGGCCACCGTAGTTATACATAATGAAGATTACAACAGGAAAGTAACAGAGTTCATCGATGTCAATGGCTTCAGACGAATGGATGATGATCCCACCAAGAAATTCGGAAACAAGCCAAACGGACAATTCAGCAGATGAGTTCCGAGAGTTTCAAAGCACTGGCGAATCGAATGACGACTCGGAACCCACTACCCCGAAAATGAGTGCCCTAGTGAAGGTGCACAAGGAAGGTTTACACATCCGCCCTGTCATCAATTGTCATTCTACCACATTGCCAAGCAGGTGGAAAATTGGCTAAAGACAAACTACCCCATCGGTAATAGGTACGTTGTTAAAGATTCTGTATCTATCCTCAACGAGTTACAGGGCCTAACACTAGATGAACATGAGAGGGTGGTATTGCTGGACGTGGTCAATCTACAGGGTGTATCTAAATCCTGTCACAAACTTCTGATGGTGATTTATCACAGAGATGAAAACAAAAGTTCATATAAACATGGTTCGGATAACGAACCGTTTATGAGATTTCTGCAGTTAAAAGTGAAGTTTCAGCAGCTGGTTTTATACTCCGTGGATGGCAGGTGACATGCGGAGAAGCTACAACAAATGTTCAGGGTAGGGGGAGGGGAGGTCGGATAACGAACGGTTTACTACAGTACTCGTTTCACCCCCCTGAATGATTGTTTAGGTACACTTAAAGTTATTAGCAGGTGCACCTGTTAATAACCAATAAATGGAATTTGTAGCTTCTCCGCATATCACCTGCCATTCACAGAGTAGGAAAATCCAGCGCGCTGAAACTTCAATTTTAACTGCGGAAATGTCATAAATGGTTCGTTATCCGAATCATGTTTATATGAACTTTTGTTTTCATCTCGCTGTGGGGAATCACCACCAGAAGTTTGTCACAGGGTTTTAGAAACATACCATTTGAAGAGACTATCGATCTCATTGACGAGACGTTAAAGAAGAACGGAACGGCATCTGATATCTGCAAGGAACTTAATAACCTGCTATGGCTACTACGTTCCCAAAATTACTTCAAGTTCGACAGAGGTTTCTTTCCCATACAGGACGGGGTGGCTATGGGCTCGCCGGCCAGCTTCGTAATTTCTGAGATATTCTTGGAAAACATCGAGAAGGCCCACATCAATAAGATGATGAGCGAAGGAATAATTTCAATTTACTGAAGATATCTGGATGATGCATTGATTATCTATGATGATAAGAAGTGATCCACTGAAGACCTATTCGCCCCTTGATGATCTGCCGAAGACCAATGATCTGCACCCGAACCTGCCGTACACGATGGAAACCGAAGAGAACGGGGGAATCAAGTACCTTGACTTCCGCATTTCTCGCGAACATGAGACGAACAAGGTGATTTTCAGCATCCATAGAAAAGATTCAATCCCTGCCAACATCACACCTCATGACTCAACACATCCTATGGGACACAAGACCGCCACCATACGCCACGGATTTAGGAGGGCGTTCTCTTACCCCATCACCGACAAAGCTCGCCAGTTCGAAATCGCCACCGTGTTTGAGCTGGCGAGAGTGAACCACTTCCCTAGGAGGATCACTAATTCCATTTTCAATGAGGCCAAGAGAAATACATACCCGGACCAGCGTATCAAGCCTGGAGACTTCACTACTTTTACCTACAGCGGACATAATACCCACCGAATTTCCAATATGTTCATGAACAGGGACTCGGGGTTGCTTTCCACGCGCGATATAATTCCAAGTTTAAATTGAATCCCATTAAGCAGAGCCACACAGGCCATATTTACCAATGCGCAGGCGTATACAAGCTGCTTATCCCGGGCTGCGATGCCATATATATCGGTTACACGTGCAGATCCTTCTATGAACGATACCACGAACATAGAAGAGCGTGGGTAAATTGGGATGGCAGATCTGCCTTCGCCGACCATCTTATCAAATCTAGGCATCGAATGGTCGACATCAACCAATGTATGAACATCCTATGGAAAGGACGAGACAGGGATAAGATTTTGTTCCATGAAGAAATTGAAATTAGGAAACACCACCGTATGTGCAAGAGCTTCCTCCTCAATAACCAGGCATCCTTCGAGAGGGACGGTATGATTGATGACATAATCAGATTAGACACGGATAAAGAAGACCGGAACCAAAAAGGGGCTTCCCATTAGGTCGGTGCTCTTGAAGAGGATCTTCCCATTCGACCCGTCATGCTTGTTATTATACAGGGTGATTCAAATTCAATGTAAAAATCTTTTAGGGGAGGTAGTATGGGTGATTCTAAGCAAAAACGTTCATATGAACATGGATCCGAATTTGAATGATAACTGAGATATGAACAGAAATAAAAAATGCCGCCACTAAAATCAGGTTCTGTAATGCCAAGGATAATGAGTTTTGGAGGAATAATAGGGTACATAAAGCTGTGTATACAGTTAAAATTTAATCGTACTCCAACGAGTAGTTTCGGCGTTACGCATTCAAAATCGTAGCAGTGCTCACATGCGAGTACTAACCAGTGCATGTTACAATTTTGAGTGCGTAACTGGGAAACTACTCGTTGGAATTTGAATCACCCTGTATAAGGAACACAGTTTCACTTTGGATATTCTTCGAGAAAATAGCATTCCATACAAGGAGGTTATTGACAACGAGGACATCAACACAAATATCAGTGCAATCATTCGTGTTATCAATGATGCAACTTCTTCCAGATCGGCCTCGGTGGCTCAGTGGTTGCATGATCGCCTCTGATGTCCGAGGGCGCGGGTTCAAACCCGGCCGAGGACGACGAGGATTTTTTCAGGGGGAAAATCCTGAGTTCACGCACTTCCTTCGGAAGGGAAGTAAAGCCGTTGGTCCCGTGTAGTCGTTTGCCGGCTGCACGTTAAAGAACCCTTGCGAGGCAAAATTTGCGGCCCCTATAACGCCGTCCTGAAATGGCCGGCCAAGTGGCCGAGAGAGCTAGAGCGTACGCTTTCTAGTTCTCGAGTCCGCCTGGCCGTGGGTTCGAATCCCGCCGTGGGCATGGATGTTTGTGTTTGTCCCGGGCTGCGTACAGATATAACTTGTGTAAAAGATGCAAAATGACCTTAGTAGTCGACGCCTAAATTTCTATAACCCCCCCCCCGTCCTGAAATGGCCATAGCAGTTGAAAAGGACGTTAATACCAAGTAAACCAAACCAAACTACTTCCAGTGCCTTCACTGCTGATCGAAAGCGTTCTAAACACCTCGACCTTACATCAGGCGTCTCATTCTTGGAAGGAATTCCTATTGAAGAATTTAGGGCGTCAGTGACTACCCTTCTTCAAGGGTAAATTTAGGGCTTACTATTGGCGGAAATAGATTAACAATGCCCTTCAGAGGTGATGTAACAATGTATGACTTTCAGTGATCAGGTGGTATTGTTACGGCTGGGGCAGCACAGTCAGCACAATCAGCACCTCCTAAAAAGAAAGCATGTGCACTGAAAATTCATACATTGTTACATCATCATAACAAGGCATTGTTAATCGTATTTCTACCATAAATAAGCCCTAAATTGTGACATCTTGTGATCATGTAACAATGTATGAATTTTCAATGCACATGCTTTCTTTTTAGGTGGCACAACCAGCGCCACCTAAAAAACAAAGCCTGCTGACTGTTTCTTCAAACCTGGCCTGACAATCCAATTTCATTGTTTACAACAAACGAAAAAACACCTGTAGTAAGAAAAAACAAACATAAACCAAATGCTCTAATATCATCGCTTAATAACCCCTTAGGTAAGATATACGATTGGACTAATAATAATAAACTAATTGTAAATGTTGGCAAAATGAAAGTTTTATTTTTTTACCAGCGGAATAAACGTCAGGTCCTTATTTCAGCTATGATTTATTACGTTAATCAGCTTGTTGATATCGTTAAGTCATATAAATACTTAAGACTTATTTTATCCCATGACTTAACCGGGGATCTACACGTCGATACTCTTTTGATCATGTTAAATAGGAAGCAGGGAATAATTTCCAGGTTATACTATTTATCTCGCAATATTCTTACTTTACTGTATTACTCATGGATACCTTCAAACCTTTGTTATTGTACTGTTTTTAGGGTTCCACTTCTTCCTATAATCTTTCTAGAATTAGGAAATTGTAGAACATTTCCTCCGAATGTAGTTGAACATCCCTAAAAGTTCCCCTATATCCCATAATTTTTCATTACTGGGCATTTTAACAATCGAGCAGATCTACAAGATGCAGCTTTGTTCCTTTATTTATAAGATTCACAATTCACTATTTGCCTATTCCAAAACAAAAGTATCGGTCTATGAGTTTATCTTATGCTGGGATAGCTTATTGGGCCAAACTGCCACCCGAAATACGGTTGTGGCACCATACCCAAAGTTTCGAGCAATGCTAAAAAAACACATATTGGCATAACTATTACTATTATTTTAAGTATATTAATTTAATATAATTTACTCTATTATGTGATGTGCACCATTTATACCCACAATTAGAGATACCTTTTTTTATCACTATTTAATTTCAATTTTAAGTTTATATTTATTGACGTAATAAAACCATAGTGTTAGTTGCTACTGATTATGAAATTGACAGCCTAGAAGAATACAGAATTTGACAGCCTACTATAGCCTACAAGAATAAAGAAAAGCCTGCCCATTGGAGCCTTGCCCGCTGCTCAGATGATGCCAAAAATCTAAGGAATAATATCGCGTTTTGCCACTAGCGGCGCTGAAAGTACCCTCAAAATGTCAAAATTTAAATACAATACTATTAGATTTGTACCTCATATCTAACATTTAATATCGGAAATTAATTTGTACAAAAAAAAGAGAAAACTTATTTTAAATATACATTTCTTTATTCAATCAATCAAGTAGCTATTTCATTTTTATTCGATAACTAAAATAACAAAAAAAAATTATAAACTACTCACCTCAATACAATAGCAAACTAGCGTACATAAAAAATGTATTAAAAAACTTTTTAAGCACCACTTTTACTATTAAAAGTGCGCTGAAAATGGTGCCTCTCATTTAAATATATATTCATAAAATTAAAAAAAAAAAAGTAAAAATGTGGGGACGCATGTAATCTCAAATATAATTTGTTTAAGATGTTTAAAATGTATTTAATCCATTGATTTTCTTTAATATAATTTTGTTTCTTTATGATATCGTATTTCAATATTATAATGATCGCATTATATAGTATTTTCATTTTAAAATTTAATATTAACCGCCCCACCACAGTTAATTTTTTTTTAATTTTATCATCATCATAAGAAGGCATTGTTAATCGTATTTCTACCAATAATAAGCCCTTAATATGACTTCTTATGATCATGTAACAATGTATGAATTTTCAGTGTACAGGCTTTCTTTCTAGGAGGTGTTGGCATAGCCAACGCCACCTAAAAGACAAAGCCTTCTCACTGCCTGTGGACTGCGTCATCAAACCAGGGCTGACAATCCAATTTTCATTGTTTACAACAAACGCAAAAACGCTGATTACAACAGGTGCTTTTTCGTTTGTTGTAAACAATGAAAGTTGGATTGTCAGCCCTGGTGTGATGACGCAGTGACCAGACTTTGTTTTTTAGGTGGCGTTGGCATAGCCCGTAGCCCACGAGAAAGACAGGCCCTGGCGCGGAAAAGATTTTAACAAACAGCAATTTTTCGTTTGTTGGAAACAATGAAGATTACATTGTTATTCGGACTAAGATGATCACGTGACTTTTCCGCGCCAGGGCCTGTCTTTCTCGTGGGCTACGGCATAGCCTGCAATGCAAGAGAAAGCCATCTACCGTGGAAAAACAACCAAAGTTTTCCAGTCAGTGTTGATGTTAAAATGCGGCACGGCAGAGAAAACAAACGCGAAAAACAAGTTCTCCAGTCAGCTGAAGAACTCAGACCTCAGAGACGCAAAACTTCCGTTCGTTTCTCCTTTTGGGAGCTATGTTGTCGATAATTGAAAATGAAATACAGACAGGTAATCTAGATCTAATCTGCTGTTCACTTGCACCCTAAGACTTATTCATACCGTCGTAGTTTAAAATGGTAATTATATAACACGAAATATATGGTTTTGAAGGCATTTTCAAATCGAAGCGGACCGGAAGTACCGCCATTAACGATCGTAAATTTGAGCGAAACGATTCACTATACGAAATTTTATTCCTGGAATAAGTGGCTCCCGGACTTTTAGAGGACCGTATAACTTTATCTGAGGATTTATCCTATCTGAGGATGGTAAACACAGTTTTGACTTATCTGAGCTTTATTCCAGTACTTATTCTAGGTTGGTAGAACCGGCCCTAAACAAAATAAGAATTATGGTCGAAGAAGAATCGACGTGCGATGTTGGCGCCATCTGATGGCAAAAACTGTCAGTGGGCAAACAAACAAACAACAAACAGAAAATGAATTTTATATATATATAAGATAAGAATAAGAATAAGATAAGATAAGATAACAATATTCTCTGCTGCTTTAAAAGCAATTCTCGCCTCTTCAAAGCATTGGAACCCATTTTTTTCCACAGAAAAGTAGACCGCTTCCTGTGTTGTAAGCACGTTCAGTCAGATGAATTCCGCCCAAGTGTGCTTAATCTTGTCGCACGCGTCGAGCGCATTTTTTGTCGGATGAAATCTGTGCGTGCAGTTTCCGTGCAGATGTGTTTGAGCCTTTACAGACACTAATTGGAAAACGAGTGCGTTTTTCAAAAATACCCAAAAAAGACGCAGACACCTATCAAACGCCAAAGAGTCGCTAAATGGAAAACGGAATGTTTCTGGATCTTATTTCTTGAAACCATTGAAAAACAGCTTTTTCAACATCTTCATAATTTGAACATCTTATGGACCGATTTCCTTCTTGTCAAGCGTCTCAATTTTGCCCCGTTCTTTTAAAATTGTACTTAATGTTGAAGGAGCTATGCCGAAATTTTTAGCAACTTCTCCTTTTCTTTTCCCGCCATCTACTTGCTCAATCATCTGCAATTTTTCACCAAGAGTAATTTGCTGGCGTTTTTGTTTTGTTGCTATTCCAGAACAGATTTGATTGTAATGTTCCTTAGAGTGGTGTGCAACGACTGTACGCACTGATGGTACAAAATTCAACTCAAAGTCACAAATGAATACACACAAAAAAAAAACAACAAAAAAAACCCCACCGTAATGACAACTCTGGTCACAACTCTGCTCGGTTAACGGCTCTGCTCAATTCACGACTGTGCTGAATTTCCGACTGAAAATTCAAAGGTTCTCTGTTCTCTTATAATCGGCCTTTCTCCGTCAGCGTCTCTTTCTCGGCGTCGCGTCTCTCTCCTTCTAAGAGCCCGGATGAGCACAGGAAAGTACTGTATCTGCAGACAACCAAAAAAATAAATTCGTTCTAAACCTAATAAAACTGCCCGTGGGACCGAAATATTCTTTCCTTCTACTGAAATATTGGCTATAATAAAATTCGTTATAATGAAGTAAAATAAGCATTATTTTAGTTACACATGGCAGAAGCCAAAATTTTTTTTCGTAGTAATGCAACTTTCGTTATAATGACGTTCGTTGTATCGAGGTTCGCCTGTGTATGCTTTTTAGCATACAGGGTGTTTCAAAATTACACCACCAAACTTGGCAAAACGTTAGATGGGATCAATTTGAACATCTTTTGTTAATAACGTTTTATTCTAAAATGATTCTGCAGTCAACTGCAGTACATGGATTCAATTAATTAACACGAACGGAATCACTGTTAACCTTTAACACGTTTATTCACATCATTACAAAGAACATTAATTAGACAAGTCAGTAATGTCTTATTACTACATAATGTGCTCGAAATGTCGACCACCTGTTTCAATGCAAGTCTCACATCGTCGTAACATGGAACGGTGTTACGGCAAAGCGAACATCGCCGTAGCAAAGGACGAGTTTTTCGACAACAGAGGGCGTTAGTAAGAAAGAAAGACAGACGGACGGAAGGCGGGCGATTCGACTAGGAGAAAAGGAGAAGAGGAATGGAGAGGTAGACACAAGAGGGGATTCGAGAGAAGGAATCGGAACGCGACGGATGGAAACACCTCAGCTAAATGAGGCATAGCGAGGGATAGAAGACCGACGGGACAAAACGTGGTAGCGTCGGAGCACAGCGAACGGGAGCGGAAGACGGAAAAATCCCGACCACGCAGTAAGGACTACGAGGAAATTCCCCTGTACGGTAGCCAAGGCATTCCGCCTCAGCCTTCGTTAGCAGCCCCATTGAATTTCCTAACTCGTTTGGAAATTCGGTATTGGAAGGAGACGTTCGTCAACGAGGATGCTTCACAAGTGTTCGTACTACAACGGCAGCGTTGGGCCGGAGCCTTCCCACGAGGACTGTTTGCATTCAAGAGAGATAGCGTCGGTTATCTCAGAGTGCGTCATTGAGATTCCTTGAGCTACAATTGTGAGTACTGCTTATTTTGATATTTAGAGTTTTTGGAAAGCTACATGAGCTAAAGTGTTTCATTAGAGTTGAAATCTCGTTTTGGTGATAAGTTAATATATGTGTGCTTCAAAGGCAGATTATGTTTAAGCCTTACCTAAGAAAGGCAGGTGCTTTATTTTAAAGTGCGAAAATTTAAGTGATTTCTGCGGAAGCTTGTGGTGTTAACATTGCAACATAAAAGTGAATTCGTGGCGTATACGAAAGTTATCGCAGTGCTATAGTTTTGTTCTTAAACTTGTATACATGAAAGCTTTTGAAGAGTTACGACCGTTTTCAGGGTCCGCATTTTGATTTAATGATACGATTAAATGCTGGTTTAGTGTTAGCGATAATTTGTGTTAAAGCTAGCAAAGAGTAGTATGGTTGATATGATTAAGTCATGTTTTTAAGCCATTGTAGAAGTGTTGCTGGCATTTGTGTTAGTGTTTGAAGAGACATTAATGATATGAACTGGTGAACTTTATTAACTGCTGAGCTGTATATTAGTAGGTTAATTAAGAGTCTCAAATTATTGTGTAAAATGCTCATGCGAATATTGTCATTGAAGGAGATGAATTGCTTGTTTGAATGTGGAATTATAGAATAGTGTAGACATTTCTCATTATTGTGTAGAAGCATTGATCTAATGCATTTCGCTGAATTATATTGTCTTAGATATTGGACTGTGGACTTGTGAGAAATTTGTAAATTCAAGCCAAGGTTAAATTTGGAGGACTTTCATAGTAGTATTTATGACTGTCTTAAGCCAGTGCGCTCTATTATATGAAAATGTTTATATGTTTTGCTATATTAAGAATAATAGTGATTTAGAGAGAACCTTACGTGTAGTTCTATTGTAATAGTATTTTTGAGTTAGTGCCAAGTTTATTTATAATTTTGTTGTGATGGAATGGCCTATAGTTAAGGATTTTTATGGTTGACAATTTTGTCTTGCTTATTGTCTGACGTGTTATTTATTGGGTTGAAGATTTAACACGTATGAGTGATTGTCATTGTAATTTAGGATAAGACCATTGGTTGCTTAAGTACTGCCTTAATTTTTCAGCAGTAGGATTTAATATTTCTAGATTTAAGCTGTTATTGCTAGTTAAGTCATTATATTACAGGAATCGTTTTTCTTGTTTAATAATTACATTTATTTATTTCAATAAAACGTTAATTTGGTCCCTGACTAAAAATGTGGCTTGTGTCATTGCTATTACCCAGCACTTAGGCATTTTTCCACTGCGCATTTATTCGGAACGTGACAAACTGTTGATGCGCTGAAACACTCCAAGCATCTCGTTTACCATCGCTGCAGCAGCCACCATACATGCCACAAGATCTTCCTGTGACTCAACAGGAGTTTCATACACCACACTTTTCATATGTCCCCAGAGGATGTTGTCCAGACATGTGAGGTCAGGTGACCTGGGTGGCCAGTTAATAGGACCTCCACGACCGATCCATTTGTTTGGAAAACTTTCATCAAGGTAATCACGTACTTCCCAGGAGAAATGGGGTGGTGCCCTATCATGCTGGTACCACATGTCTCGGCGAACTCTCAATGGTATGTCTTCTAAGAGTTCTGGAAACACATGCTGAAGAAACATGTTGTACGTATACCCAGTTAAGGAAGTGGGCATCATGTATGGGCCAATCAATTGTTCATGCACAATTCCACACCAAACGTTAATACTGTAGCGCTGTTGATATGCACGGAGAAACGTGCGTGTGGATTCTCATGGGCCCACAGGTGTGCATTGTGTCAATTAAACATTCCCTCTCGTGTAAGCATGGCTTCATCTGTGAGTAATACACGTGATGTGAATGCAGGGTTCGTCTGATTTTGTGTTAAATGTGGTATTGACACGTGGTGTTGCAAATGTTTCACGAAGAGGGTAGTCAGTTATCTTCAATGATTGGACCTTTTGCCGGTGGAAAGGATACAGCAAATTCTCGTGCACAACTCTCCAAACATAAGTGTGGTTCACACCCAGGTTGTGCCCTTCTGCACGTACACTTGTTGTTGGCTTATCAGCAAATTGTTGCAGAATCTCGTCCTGTAGCGCTACGTTCCTGTTAAGTGGTCGTCCTGCGTTGCCCATGTTCCTGGAGAAAGATCCTGTTTCACGATGTCGCCGATGCAGATTCGCGAATGTCTGATAGTGAGGCACACGTCTGGTGGGGTATCTTTCCTGGTACAGCCTAACTGCAGCTCTCCCATTCCCATTGGCTGCTCCATACACGAAATGCACGTCAGCCAATTCTTCATTTGAGTACGTCTGCATGCTTTACTTGCAATGGTTCCAATTGACAACTAAACTTTACAATTGCATTCTGTACTAACCATGTGTCTAATTGCATACTACTGTATGGATTTAAAGGAATGAACCATTATTCTGTGGTGGGTAAATTAATGTTATTCAAAACATTAAGCAATACAGTAATTTGCTAATGGGACTCCGAATAAGCAGGATGAAACAGTGGAATCTTTGTACTGTAGCTGACTACACAGTCGTTTTAGAATAAAACGTTATTAACAAAAGATGTTCACATTGATCCCCTCTAACGTTTTGCCAAGTTTGGTGGTATAATTTTGAAACACCCTGTATAATAATGAACTGCGCCACTTGTTGAGATTAAATGACGTTTTCGCCAAGTTTTCAACAAACTTCGCGTGATGTTTACACCCTTAACTTTTGAATATTTTTGCATAAGGAACTTTAAGTTTGTCATCTAGCAAAGGATCACGCTAGGTACTTATTATCCTTCCATTTAAAAACACCCTTTATAGATATATAGATTATTAATTTCTATGTTGTTGAGAGACTTATCTCCTGTTTCAGATTTTCCCCGTCATTGTGGTAGTATTTCACGGCTGTATATTAAAATTTCAACTTTAAAACTTACTTCCAAGTTGCATTTTAAAACCGGACATAATTATATAACCGATTATTTCCTCATCCTGTGAACTATATTAAGGAGCGGCCACACAGAGCGCGACGGATGGGACGGACGTTACGCGTCCAAAAAATATGCGCCTTTATTCTCTATGTAAGGTGTGTCCCATAATGATAAAACCCTTGATTAGTGCTGTTAACGTTAGTACAATTAAAAAATAAAACTGAACACATTTTTTAAAGAATGTCCGTTGATTATAATGAACAATAGTAAAAAAATAAATAATAAAAAGCATCACATTTTTGCGCACAGGGAAAAAATCGTTTTTGCACTGTCCCAAAAGGATAGAACCATCTCCGATCTCATGTGGTAAACTCGTCTAAACTACTAAAGAGTCAAACTTACTTTTATGCAAATCACAGTAAAGTTCCTCTGAATCATTTGTACACTTGTTATTGCTGCAGATTAGTTTGCTTTGTCACTTTTAAAATGGGACATGGTAAAGCTTTAGCTGAATTCGAGAAAGGTCAAATTACAGAATTGTACCGTACCAAACAATCATTCAGAGCAATAGGCCGTCAACTGAAGCGTTCTCATCACGTCATTATGAATTTCGTCTAATTTAGGGAATCCAATGAAAACCATTCATCAAATTTTCTAATATGGCAAAATCATTTTTATTTCAAACTATTTTGAATAAGAGTTCCGTTATAACAACCTTAATTCATATAGCTCACGGTCGTTTTATTTTCTTGGGTTTTTTTTTTGTTTTGTTTTTTCTTTTAGAAAAGAAAAATATAGAAAAACGTTTAGTGTAAAGGACTTGGAAATTAAATTTCTTCATTAAAATTTCTCCAATTTAATAAACGACATTTTGTCTCCGTTAAGATTGCAGTAGTAAACAATGGATTTGGCAGTTGAGTTTATCTGCCGCTAGGGAACTTAGACAACGTTTGAAAACGAGAGTGGACAGACTTCTCATTATTAGGCTATGACTTGACACTGACGCCATATTTAGATTTGAATCACGGTCTATAGATATTCATGGTCATCGAGCTTCGGCCATTTTCCATTGTTTCGAGAAGCTAAGGAAAACAATGGAAAATTTCCTTGTACGAAATAAAGGAAGTATTGTAATCGCGAAAAATTTCGGCTTTTCAGATTTCAACGGAAATATCCATTTTGATCATCCCTGAATCCATTTTGACTACTTTCGGCGTGACGTTTGTTCGCATCTTAGTCATCAATATTATCTCTAGCACTTCTCCATCGGATACAAACGGGAATGCATCGATTGGGGGATCATCAAAGGTGTTTTTCGGTCAGTATCCAAGATTATGTTTTTTCATCGGCAAAAAAAACCCGTCCTCTCTGATTCGTTTCTTACAATCCTCTCTCCTCGAGTCTAGTCCTCATAGCGTTGCTCATCTCTCAATTCCGATTAATCAAGCTATTGCCTTTAGCATCATGCTAACGTCATTGTTGAAACTAAGCCGTAGTTTCTCATCAACAAACGTCTTCTAGAAACATCGTCAACAAATGCATTTATCTGACGTAAAGAGTTTTTTTTTATTATGCATCCGAAAATACACTATCACAGGACAGCTAACGGAAATATTCATGGTACGCGTGGCGTCTTTTTAACTATCGACGTTTCGGGGGCGTAGGATCCTTCTTGGATCCGGGTCGAAGTGCATTTTCCCCATTGGGGACCAGCGGACGGTCGAGTCGTTGACAGTGGTAATCACGAACACGACTTCGGGTACCGGGGAAAACTCTTCATGGGACCAACGATTATCCAATTTGAGAGTAGCTACGTCATAGGGAATGGGAAAGGGCGTTACAATAAGTATCTCGCATAACTCAAAAACGATTAGCCGTAGAATGTTGAAATGTTATATTTAGGACTGTTGTAACAACTAGTTGTGCACCTCCCCTTTTGATGTGTGTATATCACAACAGATTTTTCTACATGTCTATTGCGTGGAGCAGTTTGTGACGTCAGAGTGTGATTGTTTCTTCTAACAATGAAGGGTAAGAATTCCTGAAGTGGGCCCCTCAAAAACAAGCATGTCGTGAAATTTAAAACTTTATTATAATTTCATGATAATCCACTCAGCTTCTACATCATGATCTTCTTTATGATAAAGTAAATTGATGAAGTTTGACTTGTTTTTATACTGAGAACCGGAAAAATAAAATATTTGGTTAACATTTTGTATCCGAAATTATTTTTCAAATATTTATTTTTGCAATTGAATAAATTTACTGCCACAAAATCATGTTGTAAGTTTTCTGATACTATTACGTAATTTTAATTTTTATTTCATTATTTTTGTTGTAATAAATTGCACAAGGATGAAGAGTTACTTGCTTAGCAGCCCAGTTTTACGATTGAATACCTTGACAAAAAGTGATGGCATTCACGTAAAAACAAAATAAGAGGCATTCAAACGTGACCACCGAGAGACAAGGCAATACCGCATAGAGAGAAAGCCTGCTCACGGAAAAATCATATATTGTTACATCACCTACGGTAGGGACAATTTCGGGCTTATTATTGGT